>JADRCH010000066.1:9355313-9374295 GCA_019843965.1 Rhynchomys soricoides | reverse complement strand
TTCCTATCTCCATCTAACCCTTTCCTATCTCCATCTAACCCTTTCCTTATATTTATTTATTTTATATCCCACTGTTAATCCCTCTTGGTCTCCCTCACAGAATCCCTGCCCCAACATTCCCTGTTCTTTCCCATATCCCTTACATCTAGAAAATACACTTTCTGTCTAAGAAACATATATCTAAGAGATAAATAACAAAATAAAATAAGACAAATAAAATACAAACAAACCAGAACGAAAGAAAAAAACAACAAACAAAATAATCAACTAAACATTAAAAGGAGCCAACAAAAGGTCTTTAAGGAGCCAATAAAGAACTTATATAGAGGTAGACACATATGCATATGATACCATAAAAATCTAAAACTGGAAGCCTTAATAGATGGAAAGAAGGAAGGAGGGAAAGAAGAGAGATGGGGAGGAAAGGAGAAAGGAAGAAAAGATGGAAGCAAGGTTAGAAGGGAGGAAGAGAGGAAAGGAGATAGAGGAGAGATGTGCACTGGCTTACCCTTAGGAGAAAGAGAACCTTGAACAGTGCTTTTGAATTGGTTTTCTGCTGGGCATGGGGACTACCCATAAAAGTGTTGTGTTTCCCCCAGACAGACTCCCATGAAGAAAAGTAATTTTTAATTTGCAACTGGCTATCAGAAATGTATTCTAGGTTAGGGATGAGGGCCTATATCCACTTCTCCTTTCAGCTCTAGGGTGTCCTTCATGCCCTCTGGCCCTTACAGTCTTTCTGCCTCCTCTTGTGCAGAGTTTCCTGAGCCCAGAGGGGAAGACTGTGATGGAGACATCCCCTTTAGGGCTGAACACTTCAAGGCCTATCTATCACTTGCCACATCTGAACTTGATCTCTGTACATTTTCCCATCTTCTGAAGAAGGAAGCTTCACTGATAAGCAAGCACAGATCAATGAATATAGCAAGATGTCATTAGGAAATATTTATTGTTATGATATTTTATCAGAACGTTAATATTTGATGTTCCTCCAGATCCCGGACCTATCCATTCTCAAGTTCTTGGCTACCCAATTAGCACTAGATATGGGTTCCATCTCATGGAATGGCCCTCAACTCACATCAGATTTGGTTGATTAGACCCACTAGTTTTGTGTCTATTAGATCAGTGTGTCTTACAGGTAAGTCACTATTGTAGACCAAAGGCTAGGTAGCTGTGGTGGTTTGTCTTTCTCCTTTGGTAGCTGAAGAGTACCTTCCAGTACCATGAATATTAATCCATAGAGATGAAGCCTCTAGGTTAGAGGCTTCTCTCTCTTTCTATTTCTTCATGTCCAATGAGTTGTGTTGGTGTTATCTTCAGGACCTTACTGTTACTATGTGGAGGGTCCCCAATAACCTTGAAAACAGCCTGGGCTGTTTGAGGATTCCTGTGGGAACCCTTTGTCCAAAACCTAGATTTGATGTAATACATTTCCAGTACTGGAAGTTTCATCCAGTGACAAGGGATATGCAGTTTGGACTCTGTTTCCTCCATCAGTTTTGGTTACATCATTTAGATTACCTTTATGTGTTTGTTTATTTATTAAAGGAAATTTTTACTGTATTAGATTTCCCTGTAATTCCCCAAATGTCTCCTCATTTTAGCTATCCCTCCTGGATTTAATGCTTTCCCTTCTTTCCTCCCTTCCCTGTTTGCCTCCTTTTCCTGCCCTGCTTTTATTCTGCAAATATTCTATCCCCCCTTCTTATGTAGATCTCTCTCTACCAGCTAGGCCCTTATTATATACCCAACTTCACTGGTTATGTCCTGCATATTTACCAAGGCTTATATGAGTAGCTTATATGGCTTAACAGCTGACATCTACATGTAGGAGAGTATATACCGTAGTTGTCTTTCTGAGTCTGAGCTATGTCCTAGTTTCATCCATTTACCTGAGAATTTCATGATTTCATTTTTAACAACTGAGTAATATTTCATTTCTTTAGCTATTCACTGTTGATGCGCATCTGTGTTGTTTCTAATTTCTGACTAATATGGATAAAGCAACAAGTAATATCATTGAACCAGTGTCTCTGAAGTAAAATAAAGCTTCCTTTGGGCATATGCTCAAGAATGGTATAGATGCATCAATGCTCATCTTTCTGATGAACTGCCACACTGATTTCCATAGTGTCTGTAAACACATGAATGCACACCAGCAATGAACCCACACATATGAGCTAAAAATTGTTTTATTGATCTTTGCTCTTCTGAATGGTATTAGATAAAATCTCATAGTAGTTTTGATTTTCATCCCTGACAAACAAAGACATTGAGCACTCCTTTGTATCTCAACCATTTGAGTTTCTGGTTTTGAAACTTTTATTTACATATATTTTATAAAAATGTAACCCATTTTTATATTGAGTTATGTGTGTTCTTCATGAACATTTTAAAAATTCTTTACATATTTTGGAAATTAATTCTCTATTCGATGTGTAGTTAGTAAAAAAAGTTTTTTCCTCATTCTGAAAGCTGACACTTTATCTAAATGTTAGTGTTCTTTGCCATACAGAAGCTTTTGCATTTCATGACATCCCATTTATCAGTGATTGTTCTTAATTCCTACGGATTTGGCGCTCTGCTCAGAATACCTTCCTGTGCCAATGAGTTTAAGAGTATCCCCATTTTATCTTTTATCACATTCAGTATATCTGGCCTTTCTTTGAGGTCTTTGACCTACTTGAAGTTGAGTTTTATGCATGGTGATAAGTATTATCTATTTATCTCAGTCTCTCCAGTGCTAGGAGGAAAGGCATGTGCCACCATGCTCGGCTAGTATCTTCAACTTTTTATCATACAATTTATCACAGTTTCTGTTGCAACTCTCCATCTCACTGTTTGGTACTGACAATTTCCTAAGCCAATATAAATTGTAACTGCCTTCTAAATATGTATCCTTGTACACCTACAGATAAATATACCTCTAAGGCTTCATGAGGGAAGACTATCTGCAACAGACAGAGACCATTACAAAAATTCAGAACTGGTCAATTAAAGAGGGCTGCTGCCCCTGGGCTGTCTGACCCAATGGGTATGTGTATAATAGTACTGAATTATAAAGGAAAAATCAAGGAAGGAGGAGTGAAAATATTTTCATAGTCAGAGGACCAGGACATCTGCTTCAAGATAGTGTCTTTTATAGATGACAGAATACCTGTATCGATAGTTTCTCAACAATATGGTTATGTAAACAAGAGCTATACAATCATACTACCAGTGGACATCCCAGCACGGATGGGTAAATCACAACTCCTGTTCCAGAATAAAGAATTACAGATAATAAATGATGCTGAGAGAGAAAGATTCAGCCTTCATACAGGGGCAATCCCCCATAGGTTATTCAGTTCTAGGTGGCCAGGTCTTAAACACATATGCATTCAAGAAATATCAAATGTATTCCATAAGTTGCATTTAAACTTCATATGTATAAATGTATGTATTTATATTTATACACACCCTTATATATGTATATACATTGATATTTATGTAACAATAGTTAAAGAGTAGGTCATGAATTTGGGAGGCAGTAGGTGAGGGAAAACTGAAGGGGTATAGAAAAGACTAGAAATGATATAAATACGGTATTTATGTATAAAATTTTCAAAAAAGTTAAGCTAAAAAATTAAGACAGTGACAGACCAAGGTCCCTTTAAAAACTTAATAAAGCCATGCATTTTGTTCATGGAAACTTAAGGTATATGGAATTACTTTATGATGACAGGAAGCTCTAAAGCTAGGAGACTGGTGAGGCTGGGAGGAGATGTGGGGATCCCTCAAATTATCAATTTCAGGGTTCTTAGCATAAGTCTTTCAATTCATTTGTCTTTTTTGTGTGTGTTTTTATCATTTTTCTAAATTTTTAAATTTATAATGCATATAGCAATTCTAAGCAAAATTTATTGTAATTTTATTTGTTTGTATTTAAGGTCTAACTTTATTTTTTCATTCAAATTTAGATTTCCAAACACTGCTATACTGCCGTTTGATTAATCAACTTTATATAACTATTGTTATTATATTTTTCCTTATTTACTGATATGCAAAGCGTACTCAAAATATATTTTCCTTTGTGTAGATATTTTCCTTTTTAAATCTTCCTTTTGTTCCAGTCCCTCAACTGTATCTCTCCAAATATGCCTTCAGAACTGTCTAGTGGATATTGACAGTTCTCTAAACTACTCAGTTTCTTCAAAGCACATTTAGAAATCTCCTCACAGGTCTCTAATCGGCAGCTCCCAAGAAGAATTGCTTTTCTCTGTCCTTCAAACATAGTTCTCATCACAGAACATGAAAACAACTGCGCCTGGCATTGACTAGACTTTATTGAACAGCATAGCTTCTGTGTGTGTGTGTGTGTGTGTGTGTGTGTGTGTGTGTGTGTGTGCGAGCGCATTTGCTTTAAATTTGTCTCTTAGTATGTTCTTTAAAATATACAGCAAATTACATAACAGCAGAATCACTGAGCATTTACATATTTTAGATGACACTGCAACTGTTTTACTATAGCATTCATGTTATAAATCATCTGCTTTTGGAATTGTAGAAGTACAATAAAGGAATTATGGGTTAGGGTAAAGGATGAGTGATGATTCCTACCACATTAGCAAAACTTTCTCCTCTTTTCCAATGGATCTTCTAGAATCTTGTCTAGTATTCATCATTTTAGAACTGTCAATTTATACTGGATTGTGTCTTGGTGTGGTTTTGTTTTTTGGCTCTTTTTTCTACTTTATTTTACTGTAGTTTTCTCTGACTACTTTCCAGCTATGACACATTTTTCTTCATGATTTAATTAACACTGCTCCTGATTTTCATGTTTTTCCCTGTACTATATCCCCCTTTGTTTGTATGCAAATGCACATTTTTCTTAATTTTCAGAATATTTAATGATCAATCTGATGAATTCCAGAGTAAACTTAAGAAAAAGAATCAGTAACTCAGATCCTTAGTATTAATTTATTAGAAAGTCCTAAAAAAATAAACCAAGCATAAAGTTATTAGAATAAAACATAAACATAAATAAAACACAAGGCAGTTGTACTAATGTTAATCAAATAACCTTAAGAGTTATAGCTGACGGTCTTCATGTGGGACTCCTAACAACAGGGGCAGGGTGTATCTGACTCTGTGACCTGCCTTTGGATGCCTTTCTCCTTACTTCTTCCTTGTCTAGCCACAATAGGAGAAGATGTACCTATTCCTACTGCAACTTGATATGCCAAGGCAGGTTGATAGCCATAGGAGGTCTCCCCCTTTTCTGAGCTTTTTTAAGGAGAAAGGGTGGATAGGAGGATGGCAAGAAGGCAAGGTTAGAGGAAGGGACAGGGAAGAGACGCTATGATTGAAATGTAAATACATTAATTAATTTAAAAAGTAATAAGTCTTTTTAAGTTAGAGGTAAAACCTCGTCACATAAAATTAAAGTTTTTATTAATATATATTTGTAACTATATATATTTGTAACTATATATATATTTGTATATATAAGACCTTCAGAAGACATAAAATAGAAAGACTAATAATAAGGATAAGTATAAGAAGAACATTTATTATAACCAGGCACTATCATAAATTCTTTGTTTGTTTCATTCAGTTGTATTCATATAATCATTTTAAACATCGGAATAACAGAAAAGCTACAAATGTACAGCATCAGAGCAGGGACTAACACCCAAGTCTGATGTCTGCTCTCGGGCTTCTTTGTTTGTTGTAGTCTAGTCCTTCTGTAATCCAAGGATGTTCTTTTGACCAAAGTAAAATTCCACATGTTACTATCAGAAAAAGAGCCACTCTGCTATGCTAAGCCAGCTCTAGTCATGAAATATAGTGTTAAAAGAAGTATATTTTCAAATGAGATTATTAAAAGAATTAATTTGAATAGCTTGGTGCCTCCCCATCAGCCTGAACCTTCAGACAGCAAAGGTGACAAGATGTTCTTTTCCTCACAGAGTTGAAATTTTTCCTCTTTCTTCCTTTCTTCAACATGTCTCCTTGGAATGTATATCCCATGCATTACAGGCGACATAAAATGAATTGGATAATGAATTCTGCCCTCAAAGAACTTAAAGGGCTATAAAGTATCAACTCTCATTATGAGGGTTCAGAGAAGGTGAAATGAGTCCTGGCTGAGATTAGTTTCAGAAAGTGTGTAGAGTTGGGCAAGCTAAAGAGCCAGCAGCTCTTTCTGTGGAGCAGAGAAGCTCACACAGCGTGAAGGAAGAGGAAAGGGAAATTGTAATTGAAAATCAAGTTAGGATACAATACCAGAAACACTGAAAACCAAGGAACTCTGATCAAGAGCCTACAGAATTTTGACCAAATACCCTCAAGTATTTTCAATTAAAATGGACATTAGAATAAAATTAAAATAGTGATGAAACCTTAAAAGTAATTTTAAAAGTAGCATATGCGGTATTTATAACAACAGAAAATGGTTATAGCCCATGCCCCTCAGCAGCTAGTAGCCACAGGTAAATATCCACACAGGGTAAGGGTTGTCAATCAAAGAGTTGATATAAATTCAATTCATAGTAATCTCATGGATCACAGTTTTAAATATTTGGCAACTTAAGGTATTGTATTAAAAATGTTCCCATCTTCTAAAAATGGCATAAAAATCCTCTTGAAAACATCAACACTTCTTTCACAGGAACTTACATAATCTATGTTCCTTCAACCCACAATTTCTTTCTAGTTGCATGTTCTTTAGATTTATGAGTGAGTCACCTCCATGGGTGTACACCACATACGTTCCATGAGTCCCTTAATGCCAAATTAGGGTGTCAGATACCCCAGTACTGCAGGTAGAGATTATTATGAGCCATGATTTTCTTGCTGGGAATGGAGCCCAGGGAAGAACAGCCAATGCTCTTAACTGTTGAGCCATTCCTCCCTTCTCTCCAGTTGAATTTCAGTTCTCTTCTACAATGTGAAATTTCTATTGCTAAAGCTGGATGATACCGTTGATCACTCATTATGGCACCACTAACTTCTCATTGCAGTGTACTCAAGAGAAAATTACAAGAGAGACTATTCTTCTCTTCTGTTCAATCTGCCATCTTCATAGCTTCTTTAAAATAATCATCACCCCCTTTTGCTTACTTGATTAAATAAAAATGATTCTACTTGAATCCTCCAGTTTAATTGTAGGCTATGTTATTACTAAAGAGTTCTTTGCTACTTTTCATTAACAAAAATACAGGAATTGTTCATGCTTCTCTCTATGCTTCTGGATAGTATGTTGAAAATATCTGCAGGCCATATGCTCACACTTTGAAGATTTCTGTAGACAGAGAGGAATCAATGGGGAGTCTTTGTAGAGAAGACATGTCAAGCTGTGGTTTAGGAGGAGGAGGCTATCAGGGCCACCTAGTGTCCTCCAGTAAGAAGGGGAGGAACTGGAAAGTGTTAGTTAAATGCAAACGGTTAATTCAGCACTATTGCATCCTTGAATTTGCTTATATAAAATTTTGTGACATTGATACAAGTACTTTGTCTTTTTCCCAGATTTTTCCATTCAAATAAAACCTTCTTCAGAGAGCAATGAAAATTATAGCAGGTTTAAAAATGATATAAATAGTATGTATTGTCAATCACATTTGTTCCTGGCAACAATAATTCTTACAGTTTGGTATTCTGAACCAAACAGCAAATTCTTAGATAATGTTTTTGTCAAACACTGAGATCAGTTACTTCTTACTGTTGAAAGAATTGTTGAAGGAATCTGTGTTGTCAACATATAACAAATGAATGTATAATCTTTAGGATCATAACAATTCCTTATAGGTCGATCAAAATTGTGCTGGAATGAGCAGGCTAGCAGGCTACAGTTGAAAGATGTAGTTCTTAACTTTAGCTTACATCAGAGTTTGAAAGACAGGGAATGCTTGGTCTGACTCACAAATTTTGGATTCCAGGTCTCTGAAGTGGAGCACCAATGTTTCATTTCATAATGCATTTCTATAGAATGCAGATGATCCTGGTCTGGTGTGAATACTGAGAACCACTAGCAAATTCATAACGTCTACAGGTTCTTAGTGTTAGTTAGCTCAAAGCCACAATGACTGTCTAATGCCTTTGTCATAGCCATCTGAATTTCATCAGGAAAACTTTTTATTTCTTTTCACATGGATGTTGTAAGCTCCATGTCTCAAGTGTTCCTACAAAAAGTATACAACGACAAGCAATTAGGATGAGCTATCATCTAGGAAAACGTTCATCATATCTCTTCGAGTCCTTGCCCCTAACCTCTCATCAGTCAGGATTTGACATGCCATTGCTTTGCATTAACGGAGCTTGGAGAAAGAATATACAGCATTTGAATTCTGTATTTAAAGATAGGTCCTCTAACTTAAAACTCACATGGATGAATATGTTGTTATCTTAAAACATATTACCACAACATCTATACTCAAACATCCTTCACATTGACCTCAAAGCAACCAATCTGGGAAAACAAAACAAAACAAAATGTTCCATGCTGTCAGCCTATTTCCTAGCAACCTTCATTATGAAAATCTGTTTGCTAGAAAAATCTGAACTGACTCAGAACAACACAAAAAAGTTGGTCTAATCTGTTTAAATCAATGCCAATTCTTTATTTTGACCTCAATTGTATGAAATAAAGCATCTCCAATGTCTAGGAAAACCACATGGGTTACAGGGTATGAGTAATTGTCTTGATTAAGTTGGTCTGCTTTATTTGGTACCTAGGGTCAAACATCAAAGGAACTTAAGAAATTTTACTGGTGTTACCTAATGGTTTTGAACTCAATAGCTACATTAATGAGGAGTGCACCTTTTCGGGACTGTATTAGTGGGTATTCTATTGCTATAAAGAAACACGATGACCACAGCAACAAAGGAAAGCATTGAACTGTGGCTGGCTTACAGTTTCAGAGATTTCATCCTTGACATCATGGCAGGGAGCAAGGTATTAGGCAGGCAGACATTTTGTTAAAGTAGCCAAGAGTTCTACATCCAGATCCTCAAACAGCAAGAAGAGAGGGACACAAGACTTGGCTTGAGCTTTTGAAAGCCCAAAACACAACCACAATGATGTACTTTCTCCATCAAAGTCATACCTCCTTATCACTCTTAAGTAGCACCACTCCCTAATGATTAAGCATTCACATACATGAGACTATGGGGGAAATTCCTATTCAAATAGCCACAAGGACTATATATTGTCAGGTATAATATGTAAGTATAGATATCTTGGTGTTTTGTTTTGTTTTTAAATGATGCAGTTTTAGATAGACACAGCATATATTTGAAATAAGTCTGGGGTTGTGAAAAGTTCATTCACTTGTGAATGAACTTTTTTGGGGGGGATCTCTTTCTTTAGGTCCTATAGTGACGTCAAATGCTCCAGGTTCCTCTTATTCTCTTATGTATTATTATTATTATTATTATTATTATTATTATTATTATCTTACTGTGGCAAGGGAAGGGAGGACCATGCTACCACCATTCTAAAAAAGAAAAAATTCTGTCAGCTGTAAATCATTCCACTGACAAGTGAACCAAAAAGCTGGTGACTTAGGTTTAACTGGCAATACTATTATATACATTAGGTACTAAAAGGAAAGCTAGGAATAAGGAATTGGAGAGAGGAAGTGACTCAGCAGGTAGAGAATCCTGTCAAAATAGATATGTATAGAAAAGAAGATTCTGGACCTAGACTGCAACAAACAAAAAATCCTCAGAAAAGATTTATCTGCATTTGAAGTGTGAATATCAATGAGGGTCATCCATTATTTTGAGAATCACAGAGGAGAATTTTCAAAGTTAAAGTCTTCTACTCCCACATCCAGCTCAATGCAGGAAGGAATTTTTATCAGTCTGGTGTTCTCGTGGCATCAAAGTAATATCCATTTGTCCCCACGTGTAGCAGCCTGAACTGGCACGTTTGGCTTTGTAAGCAAGATGAAATGCTGGCCTGATAAATCACCTGCCACCTGAATCGATGTAGAATGTAGACACTAATGGAGCTAAGTTGAGGACAAGGACCAGGATGAGGAGGTAAGGAGAGAAGAGAGACTAAATCAGACCACATGACCGACTCATTTTTATTTGACAAAAACAACGTAGCATGAAGCTCTCCAGAGTACATTCATTTCTCATCTTACTTCCTTTGAAACATGCCCCTAAATTTATCTTTTATACAAGTTTCATCTTGCACATATGCTAGGGTTACGTTCTTTTGTACCACACCAGTTTCCCAGGATATTTCATTAAACAATGGCTACCCATTTTGGAGTGTCTGTTACCACACTGTGTTGATCTTAGTATTAGTTATTCTATCTGGATAGTTATAATGTTTCTGAAGTAAGTTATGATGGAATTAATAACTTGTTAAAATATCACTCTATTGTTAAAAAGGTGGACTTCCAACTATTTTGACAGACTGAATAATCTTGTTTTACCTATTGCAACTTTTAGCAATAGTTGAATACTCAGGGTTTCTCTGTAGTGATCTGGGGAGATGACTTAGAGAGTAGACTTGTGTTCTGCAAGCATGAAATTCTGAGCTCAGATTATTAGTAGTCATATAAAAGCCTAGAATGACATGTCTATAATCCCAGCTCTGGGAGGGCCAGAGAAATTATTTCCTGGGGCTTGCTTAATGGCTAGTATAGTCAATCTCTGAGGTTCAGGTTTAGTAAGAAAAACACAAAAAATAAGTTAGATAACCTGTGAGGGAAATGTCTGATGATGAACGAAACTTTAGCCTCCACACATATGCATATGCACATATTTTTGAACGTGCATTGTTGTGTTTGTGCATGGCTCCACATTGGCAGCAGCTATATTGAAACAGAAGCTACCAAGTTGTTTGTGCAGGTAAAATCTCTGCTCCCTGGATGACCAGTGGAATTGGAGAGGCTGCCAGCAGGATAAACATCCACAGACAATTGTTTTTCTGTCCTATGTGACAAAAAAAAAGTTTAAAAACTGATTGTGTTTTCGTGCACAGCTTATGACAATATTGTACAACTGTGAATATATTGTAATACTGCAGTTTCTAAACATCGGTTAGTATCTGACATTACACTTCTAAGTAGTACCAAAATGTTGAAGGCCAGAATTCCCAGGGGCTCTTGAAATGGTAGAGGCAGAAAGTAAAATTGGGAAGAGTTTTCAATTCAATTATGATTTAATGTTCTCTCAAGGCCAAAATTTTTGGGACTAATGCTACACCATATCCCACAAGGAACACAGCATGTTTCTATATTATGGAAACCTAGTTTTCCCTATACTTGCATAGATAGTCCTTTTGAGACTGATACAAGTGTGCCTAAATTTAGTGTAATTCTAAATTTCAGAGGCTAAGAGTCTATATTATCCTCTCTTGAGATTCATACAATGTTTCAGACATAATTATGAATGAAAATGTATAGCAAACACTGGAAGTTAGTTATAGATTAAATTGTTACTCTTAGGTTTTATCATGTGTCATGCTAGAGAAAGAGGAGTACTCTCTATTACATGGTGCTTGGAGTAAGATTTGAAGAGGTGGACAGTGTTGGAATCATTGTTGCTACTAGAGACAGCAAAAGTGAGCTAAGTGTTCAGAGTTCTTGCCAAAGAATTTCTCTTCCGGCTAAGAACAGAAAGAGAGGAAGTGATAAGCAGACTAAATATGATGTTCTCCAAGCTCAAAGTGGTTCAAGAATTAGATTGAAATGGAAGACACTATATGCCAAAATCTTCTTTGCCTCCCTCCAAGAGAAATCTCCATATCATTTCATTTTATAGAAATAAAATGAAAGTAAACTTGCAAAATTTAAAAATCAAGACCTAAGGTTATTTATTTTTTTCATACTTTTTCAAATGTTTCCCCCTTTCCAGATCTCCCCTTTGGAACCTCCCTACTCCCTCTCCCCTCCCCCTGCCTTATAAAAAGTAATCCATGGATTAAAAAAGAGTTGTGATAGATAAAATACTAATTTCTGTGGCTTGAAGGAAAAAAAGGACATGTGAATGAACACGTACAATGCTTTCAAATTTTCCAAATAAAAAGATAAATATAACACGTATATGTGTATATGTAAATATATAATGTATATATATATATATATATGTAAATATAATGTCTACTCAAATTTTTAAACCTATCAAGTCTTATTTGTTCAAGAACTTATAGTAACTTCTGGTAAAAAGTCTAAAAGTTTGGAGCTGAGGATTCCGAGCCACTAGACTCTCACTGGCTTCTCTTTCTACTAGCCCTCGTGACCTTACGTCATGAAAAGACTGATGTGTCTGTAGTGAGATTTCCTATCTGTACACTTAAATTTGACTTAATCATTACTTTACATGTAACACATCCTTTCGCCTTCATCTTCACACACACACACACACACACACACACACACACACTTTAAATTTAATTAAAATAACTGAAATGAAACTAGAGATAATTTGTTTTTTAAATAGACTGCCACATGCTCCATTTACATAAAACCCATTAGTTTGCATTAAATACAAATTAGCTGCTGATATGAATTAAATCACGTATAAATAGTTTAGAATAGCCGGAGAACCAGGCATTTTAATTAATATAACTGTTAACCAGATTTATTTGTAAGGTAATCAAGACTCTTACTCATTTATTTTAGAGGACAATAGGCCAGGCAATACTGGCTGTTCTAGCACAGGCCATCATTTCTGTATAAATACAAATCCAAGAGAAAGATTGATGAGAATGATTTCAAAGTGTGCAAGTGATCAAGACTTGCCAGTTTGGAAACTATGGCATGAGAGAAAATAGATGAAAACCCCGCTCAAATAATTAACTCATATGAATAAAGGTTATTGATGACCTAAAATATTCAAGTTTTTTCTTCCTTCCATATTTAATTGTGGCTTAATTTAAAGCAAGATTTCAACAGTATGAAATAATTATTTTGTTGTTATTCTTATTTTGGCTGTTTCATGCATCACTAATAAGTGTTTCATGGTTAATAATCATTTTTCAGGGTAATTAGAATTCAGAGTTAGGCAAAGGTTTCTGAGCTCTTCAAAATGCCTTTTGTTATAAGTAGCCTAATGTCAAAGCCACTTAGTACTCATAGAGTCACTTGGGTTGGTGCACAGAAATGGGAAAGCACATGCTAGCTGGACACAAGGGATGTAACGAGTTAGCTAGTCCACCCAAACCACTGTGGCCCTTACCATTGCTGAGGATGACTCTTCCCTCACAAAAGTCCCAGTGAATGACCCTCAAAATGAGATCTGTTTGTTCTAGAATATGTTCTGACCCCGAAGCTGGGTAGTCCTCCAACCCCATCTGAATCATGGGGTGTAATAGAAGGTAGAACATTTTGATAAAATGAAATAAAGCTTTCTTTCCAGATAAAGGATAGGAAGGGGTGTTTTGGTTTAGAGAAAATATAAGAATGAAAGAATGAGAAGGGAGAGGGGGATGGGGAATATGGAGGAGGAAGAGGAGGAAAAAAAGGAGGAAAAGGAGGAGGATGTAAACCCAAGAGAACCTACTACTGCTACTTTCCTAAGCCAATATATGTTCTAAACATTTTAAATATTAAAACTTATACCCATAGTTAAATGAACCTCTCATTTCTCATTAGAAAGCGTTTAGTTTGCAACAAACAGAGGTTACTACAGAGATTCACAACTAGTCCAAGTGCTAACAAGTAGCTATGTTGGTTGTATCCAGCCCCTATTGGTACAGCAACTATGCAGCCCCACACCTAAGGGTCACTGAACATTGCAGAAGAGGTGAAAAGACTATAAGAGTCAGAGAACAACACTCCTCCTGCTAGATGGTATCTCCTGCACATGACAGGGAAGCAGCACCCATGCAATCTGAGTAGTATGGTTGGCTAATGACAAGACCAATTTGGAGAGGAGAAACCCCTCAAGGTCCCATGCCCAGACAAAGAGCTAAAGGCAAGCACTTGCTGCCAAGAGATAGAGAACGCATTTTCTACAGGGACTAGCACTGTGCAATTAGGTTAAACAATCCCACGTATTCAGCCCTAAACATGTATATGTAAAACAGGCACTAAATAGACCTGTTATGCTTTGTGTACACACATGTGTGTATAAAATAATTACAAAAGAAGTTATGATTTGAGAGACAGTAGGTAGGGGGTAAAGGTAGAGTTAGAGAGAGGAGAGAGCAAGATAGAAATGAATGAAATTCACAGATGATATCTAATTAATTTTTTTTAATTTGAAAGATCATGAACAGATAGCCATTCCAATAGCATGATCCTCCTTTGCTTTGATGCTAAAATCTCAGTCTTCTCCAACATTTCCCCTAGGCACCCATTTATCAATGCTATGAAATATAAAAAGAAAAGAAAAGAAGAAAACCAAAGGGACGCAATCAATATTCATCTGTAAAAATCCCTGTGCAAGCAACCACAGGACTTCTAAAGGGCAACAATGGATATTCAGTAAAGTTCCCATATAGAAAAGCATTCAATGGTCTTAAATCATGCCACTGGGTGTACAATGTTAAAATATGAATGCTGCATTATGTGTTCGTTCAAACTGAAGGTTAGACAGGATTGAGGAGACAGGTTTAATTGACTGTAACAGAAGTCCTAGACAAACGTAAAGGGAAAGTACCACTTAAGTCATAATATTGAAAACATGACAGGACCAAATGCAGCATCTCATTTTGCCTAACAAGCCCAGAGAATTGCTCATCTTTTCTGACCACTTTGGTAATGGTATTTTACTCAACTGTACCACATTTCTCATGTTTTCAAGTTTTATGTAATATATGGTAAATACTGAGACAACAAAATACAGATGCTGTGAACCCTTCATGCACTACAAGTCCCTGCAGGTAAGTGATGAGTACTGGCATCATAGAACATTTCTAAAATTACCTTTAATGCAAACAGTAAATAATTTTATTAATACAAAAGAAACCAATTAGATTAAAATAAAATTACCAAAAAAATTTTGAAACTATAATCCAGTAATGCATGTGCTTCTGCCTTGATATATTAAATAAAAAAAGCAATGACTTACTAGCACAATAGATGTTACTTTGAGATTTTGTTGCTCTAATATGATATAAAATATCTAATATTTCAATTGGGTAAAATGCCAGAAGAAATACTAATACTAATGTACTTTGTGGACTAAATTCACAACGGAAGGAAATGTAAATTTCAGCTCAAGGTTGCTGAAAATAAAGATGCAAATTTTTCCATCCTCTTACATGGACTTCCTCCAAAGGACATTTGGTCATGACTGGGGGAGGTGAGGATGGCCTGCAAATCACCATGGTAATGCATGTTATCTATCAACTCTTGAACCTATTGCCATTTTCTTATTCATCACTAGTTGATTCCCTGCCATATTTTCACAGGAGCAATTCCAAACTTTATTACCCATTCTATCCTGATCCTTCCTCTATGTGCCTAACTTAAGGATGGAGGCAGCCTAGCATTACTTTCTTTCCTCCTGGCCCTAAAATATTTGTGAATATTCGTTGTTTCACCTTCTTCCTTAGTATTACAGATCATAGAAAATCTATAGCATATATTTGATGGTTCATGAGAGACAGTAAAGAACATAAAAAACATCAGCCCTCTGGTAGGCAGCACTGGATAGGTGCTATTAAAGGTAAAATAGAACCTGCTGTATAATCTCCCTTTCTGGAAATTCTCCTGTGTATGAATGATGGGAATTTCCTCATGAAAAGTGCTGAGCATTAGGCATAGATATAGAACACACTAGCAACTCTCTAATGAAATGTAGAGGACAAGATACATAGCATAATGCAGTTCAGTGAGAAACAAGCACGATGAGAAGAAAAGTATTTGAATGATACTCTGTAGGATCCCATGGAAAAATACTGTCTCCAGCTCTGCCCAATGCCTTGTCTCTAGAATGATATCACCATGGGGCTTGGTGCTTTCCAGGTTCCCAATGTTGTTTATGAGGAACATTGTTCTCAGCGTAATTATTTATTTACTCTTCTCTATATTTTTACCAGACAGAGAATGAGCAATATCTTTCATTCAAGCATGCATCTGCTGAGATACAAACACTCCCAAGATAAAAAGATGAGGGGCAATTGGTAGTGATGGTGCTGCATTAGAAATGTCCATTACCACAACACCATAGGAGTCTTCGCTATTCAAATTCTCTTCTTCTAAAGACAAGGGTCCATAAAACAGAACAAGAATTCGCCACGTTCTGGCTAAAGATAACTTCTGTAAGTAGAAGTAAAGCAACGTAATTAATTTTAGAGAAAGATTTAACCTACTCTCTCATGTGACCAGTCCTCTATTTGATGACCCATTTCTCAATATGCTTGAATACACCTAGGGGTGGGTGGGAGGAGACATTTCAGGACATCCCTCTCCTTCAGTGAGATTACAGAACACACTTGTTCTCAGCTAAGGATGTTGTGCTAGCAAGGTGGCTCAACAGGTCAAGTCAATTGCCACCAAACCTGACTACCTGAGTTTAATCACTGGAACACGCACAATGGAAGAAAAGAACTGACTCTCATTATCCCAGCTGTTATCTGACATTCATTCAGACTGTGTATAAACACACACACACACACACACACACACACACGCCCATGTACACACCCATGTATGCAGGCATTCTCACAAGAACTAAATTAATTCTTAAAAAGTTTGTGTTGATTTAAATGATAAATATCCCCCATAATCTCAGGGATTAAATCACTTCATAATCAATTGGTGTTTGTGTTCAGGAAGTTTATGGAACTGTTAAGAGGTGTAGTCTTGGCAGGAGTGAGTACATTCTTGGTTACAGGCTGTGAGACCTTAAGGTCTTGTTTCATCTCCTCTTTATTTTCTCACTGCTGCTTCCTGTGTAGAGACAGAGCTGTGATCCTTCTGCTTCCTTCTCTGGACTATCATTATGGCCCACCTTCCCAACTGCCTTGAAACCATGAGCCAAAAAAGAAGCATTTCTTCTGTAAGTTGCTTTTGTTTGTGATATTTTATCACCACAACAGAAGTAACCAATAAAAGTTGTTACCAGCTTGGCTGATGGCTCCTCCAACTTTAGTGCCTGTGAAAGGAGTCATCATTGCTCTCTGCCCCAGAGTTCCACAGTTAAAGTGAATACATTATAATCTTGTCTTGCTTCTGCCTGTACCCCAAACCTTAGTCTAGATCCCATTTTCACACAACTTAATCTTGTCTCTTTCCTGTCATGGATGAGGAGCTTTATCAAAGACTTTCAATGCTATTTGCCTCCTAATGACACTACCTCCACTGGATTATGCCTTCAGCACTACTGCTTTCTCCTCCTGTCACTACACCTAAGGGACAACCAGTTTAGTTTGACTCATAGTTCAAGGTATTGCCCATCATGGAGGGAAAATGAAGTCAGCAGGGGCTGGAAGCAGCTGGTTGCATGGCAACCACAATGAGGAAACTTAGAGGGATAAATGCAATGTCTGCACTCAGTTCTCTGTCTCCACTTGTAAGGGTGAGTATCATAGTAAGGGCAAGCTGCCTGTGCAGTAGGCTGGTCCTCCCACCTCAGTGAATGTGCTCAAGATTCCTGTCCTCCATAGAGAGGTCTACTGCCCAGGTGATTCTTGATTTCATCAAGTTAACAAATGAGAGTGAACATCATGCACGAGTGTACACACACACACACACACACACACACACACACACATTGTCTTCTTTGAATATAACCCAATTTTGTATTACACTGCTTTGTCTATGTGTCACCTCTATCTTTACATGTCACATGTAAATATTTATAGAGGAAATAGGTCAGTCATACCCATGCAAGTCTATTAGAGGACTTAGTCCAGAGGACCTCAGAATATTCTGTGTAAGATTACTACAGAATCAAACTGATAGTCCAGTCACTGGTTGAGGGACCATTGAGACAAAGTGACACTCTGTAGTATCTGGAGCAACAGAAAAACAGAGGGAGGGAGAAAGGCATCCAGCCAATGCACATGCACCCTTCCCTGCTTAGGGTTTACAGCATGCTCTGACTTCTTCAAGGTTTTCTCTGCCCTCTTCAAATCAGTTTACATTTTACTGAGTGTCTGTTTTCTGCTGAAATTAAAAACATTCACCTTTTAAATGTATGCCTGGTGTGACCTCTTCTGGATGGTCACACCACTTGCTCTTTTACTTTTACCTGAAATCTTTCAATATTGATACCTATCCACCATGGTAACACACATACACACAGATACCTGTATAATACAGATGCACACACACACACACACACACACACACACACACACACACAGAGACAGAGAGAGAGAGAGAGTGAGAGAGAGAGAGAGAGAGGGAGAGATTATTTTCCATGATACGCATATGTATATAAATATGTATACTTATACCTTGAAAAGTATGTGTATTGAACAGATCTTTTTATTGTTTATTTGGTTGCAGTTCAGTTTTCATTACAGAATGGTTACTCTCATATCTCCTTTAAGATTTTATTTAATTATATTATTTAACTTAAATGAGTATGATTATCCTTCATTTAAGTTGTATTTAAACCATTTACCCCAAGGCTATGCTTCTCTGTGCTCAGACCACATTAAAAGACTAAAATCCATTAGAACAAGGAATTATCTTATTCATCCTTTTTATCTCTCATGTCTAGTTTCCTGTGTCAAACATGAAAAATCCATGATAAATATTTCAAAATGAAAATGAGCCTAAGCAAAATAAGTTTTAATGGAAGTCTTTTGGAAAAAAAAACAAAAACAATAAAGACAATATAAATGAGTTGATTGCTTACAATAGAAATAATCCACCAAATAGTATGTATCTATTTAGCTATGAGTAGTCTCCTTTGTCTATATGGACTTGAATATTCACTTATGTGAACATGTGAAACTTGAACATATTTGGGACATATACCTCAAAGGTCTTAAGCATAGATTTTTTTTCATGTATCCTTTCTATGAAAGAAATATATATATATATATATATATATATATATATATATATATATATAT
>JADRCH010000066.1:9220505-9355303 GCA_019843965.1 Rhynchomys soricoides | reverse complement strand
ATATATATATATATATATATATATATATATATATATATATATATATTTCATTTTTACCTAGATAGAATGCATTCTACAAATGGATAAGTATAATTTCATTTTAAGATACAAATAATATGAATTTAATTACATGTAATATTTGCATGTAATAGTTTTTTCTATTTATAGCTCTAGATGTTATAGTTTTATATCACAACAGGAAAGGATTAGAAATATTGAAGAACATGAACAGGCTAGAATTGTAACTCCATGGCATAATGATTGCCTACTATGTGCAAGACCCTAGGTTCCTTCCCCAGCAATACAAGAAGAATGTACTAGTCAGGGTTCTCTAGGGCCAAAGAACATATTCAATGTTTCTATATATTAAGAGAATTTATTGTAAAAGCTTACAGTCTGCAATTCAACTAACCCAACAATGGGCAGCTGTGGATGAGAAATCCAAGAATCTAGTAGTTGGGGTTAGAGAGATGGCTCAACGGTTAAGAGCACTGACTGCTCTTCCAGAGGTCCTGAGTTCAATTCCCAGCAACCACATGGTGGCTCACAACCATCTGTAATGGGATCTGCTGCCCTCTTCTGCTGTGTCTAAAGACCAAGACAGTGTACTCATATGCATAAAATAAATAAATAAATCTTTTAAAAATAATAATCTTGTAGTTGTTCAGTCCTATGTGGCTAGGTGTATAAGCTGGACTTCTTTAGAAGTAGGTTCCAACAGATGTGCTGTCAAGTACATGTAAGTGGCAGAAAAAGAGTGAATCTTCTTTCATTGTCCCTATGTAGGCCTCCAGGAGAAGGTATGGCCCAGATTAAGGTGTGTACTACCACTCCTAAGTCTGGGACTTGCTTTGTCCCAGGCTGACCTTGAACTCAGAAATTTCCTTGCCTTAGTCTCCTGGGATTAAAGGCATGTACTACCTTGCCTGGGCCTAAAATTTCCATGGCCAATATACCTTAATATTTCCATGCCAGAATCCAGGTCAGAAACTTGTGTCTTCTAGCCTCAAGGTCTGGATCACAGGTATTCTCTCTAATTCTAGATTGTAGTTCATTCCAGATATAGTCAAGTTGACAACCAGGAATAGCTACCACAAAGAAGAAAGAAATAAACATGAATATGAACTTGCCAGAATAAAGTTGATTTTATCATGATAAGATAATACAGAATACCATGCTAGAATAGCAAGTTTTCATTGAGAGTAAGCATTAAGTAACAGGTACTGTTATCGCTTCAGAGAGAGAGATAGAGACGGTAGTGCTTAGCGATCTCAATCCCTTCACAGACAACTGACCTCATGGGTCAGAAGGAAATAAGTCCAGTTACATAACACCCTGGCACATCATGTCATGACTGGAGTGACACTAATAGTAAAGCAGAACAAAGGCTTCAAGTGATTTTATCCAAAATGAGGTCAAGCTTCCAGATGTTTCCACTGATTCGCAAAGGAGTGACTGTATTATGGTTACACTGGGTTATTGTGTGGCAATGGAGTTGGAATTTTGGGTTAATATTTGTTTGAGATAGCATAAAATAGTCAATCAATATGTACCAAAACAGGTTTAAAATTATTTATTAGTAATTACTATTGTCTTTTATGCTAATTTATCTTCTTTATCCACTTACCTTTTGTGCTCAAGACAACAGAGCTTTGCAAATGATAAAGTTATTAATAAATACAAAAAGTAAGATATTTTTCACTCACAGATTGATTCTTGGAAATGTTTCTAATGCTGTTAGACACACTCAAAATCTGTGCACACTACTTTGCTCCTTCCATTCCAGAAATGCACGTTTATTATCATCCCATTTAAACTTCCTTGTTTAAAAAACTCTGGCAATGATAAGCATTTCTGACCTGCCCAACAGTTTTGTCTTAGCATTTATTTGCTACATTTTTGACACATTCTTTGGAGTACAAACCATAATAAACATTTCAGTTCTTTCTCCACTGGCATTTAGTAATCATTGTTAGAGGAGTGAGAGCTTCCGGTTTAGCAGTTGGGGAAATCTCTACAAAAATGGAAACATTACCTTGATATTAGAACACAATTAGAAGGCAATCGAGAGTGCAGAACTAGAAAGCAGAGGCATCTAAAGGAAGCCTCTGCTTTCTAGTTCTGCAAAATCAGTGGCTACATAGAAAGTATAGCTGAAGTGTACTGGACAACTGTAATAACAGGGAAAATGCCACAGGGCAAGAGCTCCTTCCACAAAAACCAGTCAATTATTTCAGATACACTTGGTATCCAATTGTGTGAATTATGCAGAAGAATAGTGTAGAATCATTTATTTTTAAATAAATTCTTGATGATGACTAGTGAATGAATCCATTAGATTAAAATAGAAGTAAGAATGACAAGATAGCACATTACTATGGAAATTATAGGAACAGAGATGCAGTATCACCAAGTGTATAGAATTCAAAAGCAAAAGCTGGTCCATCGTAGTCATAGTACACTGTTACATTCTAATTGGAATTAGGTAGATGACTAGAGAGAATTTACTTTAGACAGACCTCAATATTGTTAACTGAAAACCACTTTTTCAATTTAAGGGGGAATAAAAACACCAGAGGGTAGAAATGTATTGGCTTTACAGTATTGTTGGAAAGATCAGATTTTTAAAAGAACTATAAAACTATACAATCCATGTATGAGTTGCTTAAGCAGATTTACCTTCCCCTGAAGCCGTATGGTGGT
This sequence comes from Rhynchomys soricoides, assembly GCA_019843965.1. Taxonomy (NCBI): domain Eukaryota; kingdom Metazoa; phylum Chordata; class Mammalia; order Rodentia; family Muridae; genus Rhynchomys; species Rhynchomys soricoides. The sequence continues at coordinate 9,352,600 of JADRCH010000066.1, read as the reverse complement.
CTCAGGCAGGTAGACAGTATGTAGATAGTGTCTAGACAATTGGAAAGGCATGACCTTGCACTCTCTCTTACAAATCTATCAAGTTACCAAGTTACATTGGTCTTGTTTTTCCAGAGGAACAGAACTAATGCCATATGCAGATGTGATTTGCTCTAAGAAATTGGTTCCTATAGTCAAGGCCAATAGTCTTTACCTACAGAAGTAGGACCCAAGACAGCCAACGTTATAGGTCCATCCTAAGAACCAGGAAAAATGATGGTGTAGTAGTAGCAGTTCTTAGTCCTTCAGGCCTGAGATTCAGGAATGGCAGTTTCATTGCATCTCTAGAAGCAAGGTGGGAGAAGTGAGATATGAAGATACTATGAGCCTAGTTTGACTATCTGACCCCTTACCAAACGTTTCTGAAGAATTAGGACTGTAAGTCACTTAGTAACCTCAAGACATCATCCCTAAGGAATCCTCTGATGTCCAATAAAACACTGTGAATTCCTTGGACTTTTTCTTGCCTCCTGCTCTGTGAAGCTACAATTTCTGTTAGATAGCTATTAATTGTGAGATGGATGTCAGGAGATGATTTAATGGACAGAAAGGTCACAGGGAATACTAACCTCTCTTAAATGGCATGCATTCCTAGTGCTATACCACTCTCTTGGTAAGTTTTATATTTTCAAATATGTAACCTTCCTTAGGACATTGATGACATTGCTGTACCTATTCCTCTCTAATGTAAATGGCCCCTTTGACCCTTCTTCTCTGTCATATCCTACTCTAGGAGTCTCCCTTCTTCCTTGATTCTTCATCTTTGTTCTCAGATGTTGATTAATTTGCATCCTTTTCTGTTACAACTTCACAAGTTTTCCATAATATACATTAACTATATACATAATGTGAAATATGTATATGTGGTATATGTATATGTGGTATGTGTGATATATATCACAGATATATACATATTTAATGTATATATATTTAACTTATGTGTATGCAATATATGTATTAATATATAGTATATAGGTATATAGATAGAATATATATATGTGTATATATATATATATATATATGCATATATACACATATACAATTTTGTACAATTGATTCCTGATTTCTGTAGAAAGCTTACTAAAAGAGCAAGAGTACATTTTTTAAATTTTGAGCCATGGAATGAGTGACAAGTCCCTTTATGGACTAACTAAATTGGGTATTACCACACAGGCTAACATCACAAATCTTGGAGATGGCATTTACATCATTAAACATATGCAGTAGCGTCGAAGAGATAAATAATTTGCCTAGACTCAGGCAAAGGTTTGACCCCAGTCCTCTCATCAAACACTGTTATTATATTACAACTGAGCTTCTCAGTTCTGAAAGTAGTTCCCAGGAAGTAATGGATGCTAATTACATTTCAGTGGGCTTCGTGGAGTCTGTATCAAGTTTCTCCTATCAATGGCAACCTCAGAATGCCATGTTTTTATGTCCGCAGATTTAAAGCAGTAACAGCTTTGTCACCACACTCCCCTTCCACATTAACGTCATCAGCTTACCCATAGAAGCAAATATGCCTCTGTAAAATGGCATTGTAGCTACACTTGCTTGGTTGTTGAACAGCAGTTACAGGGTAATTAGTGCCACTTAACGGGAGGCATTACTGAAGTGCATATCATTATTAATCATACTCCAATAGAAAGCTGGCTACAGTAGTAATGAGTGCAATTCCAGCCTGATGAACTGTTAAACTCGAAGACTGACCCTAACTAAGTTACCTTTCTTCTAAAAGTAAATTTCAGAGTGCTGAAAACTCATTTTATTTCTGGGGGCCCTCTTGCACACATAAAGAACCTGAGAGAAATTTTCTTGTGCCTTGCCTCATATAACTGTTGTGATAATTGGAGTTTATAACCTAAAAGATAGGGTCAGCTCTAATCTGAAATTGTCAAGGTTTAATCCATACCAGACTAATTGCCTATCTGACAATGTAGAATTGTGTCCTAGTATTTCAGGGTTTCACACATACAGAAATCAAATAAGAACAAAATGTCCATGAAGTCTGAATTTGCCGAGAGGTAATTTCAAGTTCATAGAAAAACATTTGTTGTGTCTTCAATTGTGTTTGGTACAGTCCTTATGAACTTATTATACAAGACGAGAATACAGTCTCAAGTTGGCCTTCTTCAAATCTTTCAATAATTATTTGACAAATCTTGAATGGTGCCTGTAAATTTCAGCTTTAACAAGTATGATTGGACCCTATATAAGATCCAGTGTAGTTAAGGTTTGCTTTCTTAATTTACCTTACTTCAGCTGCACAAATCTTCCAAGTTAATACTTCTTTATGAATGGAATAACCTTACATTTCACAAGTAATGATCAGAATGCCTTTTCACTCTGGAAGTTTTCTGAAAACCTAGCTATCTTGGTTGGTTCAGTAGCCAGCTGGCGTGGCAATGGGTTTCCTCATGGCTTTACATCGTCTTCACACCACTGTACTTTGCTGATTGGTTCCATTTGCCCTCCCATCCCCATCTCCCATCCTCCATGTCTCACTGGTACCCATTTTGCTCTAAGTATATTTTAAAACTTATATTCCACTTAGGAAACAAAGTAGAGCAAGAACTATCCATATGTTTATTATAAAGAAACCTGGCTTTCTAAATGTTCAAGAAAAACTATTAAGTTACATTGGTTTTATTTAGTTTTTATCGTGTGATTCTCAGAGCTTTGTCCAGAGAACTAGTTACTGCCACAGAAGAGATGAGAACCCATGTATTGTAAAGACTGATTCATAGTATTTTCTATAATTTTTGGAAAAATGATATCATATGTATGTTCTTTGCCTTAAAGAAATATCTTTACTGTACTTCTAAAACATGAATGTATTTCCCACATTTTCAAACGTAGTTTCTCTGATATGCAGTTGGCAGAGAGCAACCTCTTGTAGGTAGTATGGTGAAAACAAAGTCTTGAGATTTCTCTGTTGTTTGTCAAAGTAACTTGGACTTACATGCGTATCTTATACAGTACCTTATACAAAATGTTACACAAATTACATTTCCGTTATCTTTTGTATATATTATATGAAGTGATCTGATTTTCTACTTGTATAAATTTTAAAAAGCCACAGTATTGAATATTCTTTTGCACAAAAGGAGTACTCCAAAGTAATTGTCTGATGTCGTTATAAAAACATTCTTGACAGCTAATGTTACAGTTTGTCTTTGGTCAGCTGTAAACCCTAGTGAACTATAAATACAGTAGGCTGTAGGAAATCATGTTTTCTTTAACTCTGCTTCAAAATTACATTGTTCTAATCAATTCAGGAAGTTGTCATTTGATATAACCCAAATTCTCTTAAGCTATGTCGTTAAAATATTTGACAGCTATACTTCCAGAGAAGGATATGTTGTCCAGACTTCCTTTGCAGGTTTAAACTTAGGAAATGCATGTTGTTATTCCTGTGTAAAATTGAATCAATCACTGAATACACTATACCCACAAATACAGCCGGGGTTCACAGAAGGTCGAAGGCAGACAGGCAGCAGGATGGCTGTACTTGAAATATGAGGAACACACACTGCTTTATAGTTTTTGCTGTCACACACATGCCAGTCTACCCCCGCACAAATTCCTGCTTCAAAGTTTTTTGGGTTTTTTTGTTGTTTTTTTTTTTTAACTTTTAATCAGACAGTGGCTTGGGCTTTAATTGTGCCACCGAGGACTCTAAGAGGAAGAGGCTCATCTCACTGATTTGAGGCACACTGGGTGGAAGTGATTTGCTTTCTTTTCTCTCAGTGCCCCAAATTCTAAAAGGCAATACTTTTGCTCTCATATTTCTTTGAATCAAAGTCATTTACTACTCCCCGCTGCGCCGAGTATGATGTACTTCTTAGCGTTGTCACGGGATGATTTTAATTTTTTTTACAAAGCATTATATCATTATTTGTATTTTCCTTGATTATATAAACATTTTCAAAAGTTTTATGCATAGTACATACAAATAATATAAGAAACATACTTGTCATCTAGCGGTTAATAAAATCTTCCTGAACACAGAAAGAGGACTGTTGGAGAGAGGGAGAAAGTCAGGGAGGGGAGTGGTAATCATATTTTCAAGCTAGGTTATACACAGGTATAAAAATGTTCTCATAGATCACATTATTTTTATACAATTGATGCATACTAATTATTTGATTGTTGTCTTTACACCTGAGAAGGGATTAAGATCTAAATTATGGAAAACATTCAAAAAGAAAAACAAAAACTAATCCTTCTATAGAGTCAATAAATGTGTTAATAAAATTTCCAGACATTTCTCAAAAAATGAAATACAAGTTGCCTAAAGGAATAGGAAAAATGCAAAATCTCACAGTTGGAAGAGAAATCCAAGTCAAAATTGCATCCATGGTTACTCCAGTCAGAATGGTGCTCACTAAGGAAAAAATAGCAGAAAATACTAGCCAGAATGTAGACAAATATAAAGCCTTATCACCACTGATGGATGTATAAAGTTGCCCATTCAATATGGACATCAGTACGTATCCTTCTCAAGAAAGTCAAACAAAACCTATGATCACTTAATCTTTGACAAAGAAGCTAAACCATACAGTATGAACAAAAGAAGGCATCATTAACAAATGGTGCTGGTCTAACTGGTAGTCTGCATGAAGAAGAATACAAATTGATCCATGTTTATCCCCTTGTACAAAGCTCAAGTCCAAGTAGATCAAGGACCTCCACATAAAACCATATACACTGACTCTAATAGAAAAAAATGGGAAACAGCCTCGAATGCACTGGCACAGGGGAAAATATCCTAAACAGAACACCAATGGCTCAGTCTCTAAGATTAACAATTGACAAATGGGACCTCATGGAAAAAAAAAAAAAAAAGAGCATACATGGGCTGGTGTGTGGCCCCTACTACATATGTAGCAGAGGACTGCCTTGTCTTGCCTCAGTGAGAGGGTATGTGCTTGGTCCTATGGAGATTTGATGCCCCAGAGAAGGGGAATGCTAGAGAGGTGAGGTGAGAGTGAGTGGTGGGTAGGGGAACAGCTTCTTAGAGGCAAAGGGGAAGGGGTGGAAGCTCATGGAGGGGAGGACTGGGAAGGGGAACAACATTTGAAATGTAAGTAAATAATATAATTAACAAAAAAGTAAGCATAAATATACAACTCTAGGGTATTTAACTAAAGGCTTCAAGCCAACATATCAGAGATATTTCCGTATTTGTTTTTATTGCTGTTCTATATACAGTAGCTAAACTACAGAGCAAGAAGCAGCATAATAACAGTGGAAAAGATAAAGATGTGACATGTATATATATTTCTCCTCCCCTGGGAAGTTTTGTTTTCCAGTATGATTTTTTTTTTCAGCCATAATGAATGATATTTTGTTGTTAAGAGGAAAAATAATTGAAACCGGAAGCAAATTAAGCCAGTCTCATAAAGTAATATAGTATATGTTTTATATGATTTTGGGGTTCCCAGGTATTACATAGATACACAAAGTCACATATGTCACTTGAAAGTAAGGAAGAATGAAGGACACTAATTGGCAAGAGAAACACAGAAAGGCATTGGAAAATGAGGAAATAAGCTCAGCCAACATACATATTTGTTTGAAAACTTAAAAATTAAACACAATGTTACATCTTCCTTTGAGAAGATGAATAGTTAGTTGCTCAGAGGAAAACTATCTAGAAGTTTCAATTTTCCCTGTTCCTAGTATCATTGTGTTAACAGAAATAAATTTCAAAACAATGGCCTTTGTTTCTCATAATAGAAAATAAATCACTGACCAGTCCCGAGGGTTTAATATGTACCTATTCTACACCCAACACTGTGATGATTTTTCTATTATCTAGGGGGATAATGCATCTTCTAAATACCAAAGGCTATCAAAGGCCCAATGCTGTGTTAGCTCCCTTTGTGTGTTGGTTAGAGAGGTCACATAGACACATCCAGCAAACAATAAAGGCTATTGTCATGACTCTTGATTACTCACCAGAACTTGATGGTAAGACACTATTGCTTCATGTACCACATACGTGCGGCATTGGACAATGGGAAATCATGTTAGTGCTGACCTGAGAACTTTATCCCTACTAGATAGCTTTACTGGTGCCCAAAGGTATTATAAGGATCCTGGGAGCAGGGTTAGAAACTAATAATCTTACTCAGCTGTGAACCCTGTGAGCTATAAAAATCAGCCTTAGTAAGATATGTCCATTGTTGCTATATCAGCATGAGTGTTGTGGGAGCAACCGCCCACTTTTTGGAATGAATTTAAGACTCACTTCTCAAGACAAAATTCATACCTGGTAACATGAACTGGACCAATAACTCACAGCTGGGTATGCCATAGGCCCAAGGTGAGAACCTACTACTATTTATTTGCAAATAAATATAATACCAAACTGCCATCTAAACACTTATGTTTGTATACAGAGATTACTGTATATAATAAGCTTTTAACCTTCATTAAAGATGTTTCTTTCTGTACTCACACCTTGTCAGAGTGCTGAGAATGAGAGATTGTGGAGTATTCAGCCCTAAATTAGCCATACACACACACACACACACACACACACACACACACACTTCTTTCTCTATAGGCTCAAGGATAATAGTGGGAAAGATTTTAGACCTAGAATCAATAAAATAAACAAAAATACTTTAGAGAAAATTAGTCTGTATTTCAAGTGTGAATATCGGTGAGGCCCATCAGTTACTCTGAGAGTTAAAGAGGAGAATTTTCAAAGTTAAAATCTTCTCCTTCCATATCCAGTTCAATGAAAGATTTTAAGAGCCAGATGGTGTAGAGGACCGCTTTCTAAGAGTGTTTTCTGAACATGAGAAGGCCATTGTCCACAGAAACTGACAGCAGTTGTGACGGCATACCCAAGACCTGTCCAAGGTCAAGATTGCCACACTCCCAGCATAGATGAGGGATACTCTTATGCAGTCCAACTCCCAGCTGTCAGCTGTTTAATGGAGAAGGGAAAGGCAGTTTTCTTCAAAGACTCATCCTCTGCTAGGTTGCTGGTTCTCCAGTGGTTGCCCTTATACCGTGTAGATTCTGACAGCAGTAAATGGATCCAGTGTTTTACTAGAAATAGTAGATGAAGTTGAAAGGGAGAAATAGCAGAGAGGATAGGAAAGGTAGGGAAGAAGTTCATGTTTGGATTTTATCAAAACCCATTGTACACAAACATGGAATTCTCAGGCAATAGATTTAAAACTACAGGTTAATAACATTTTCTTTACATGTTATGTATTCAAAGGAATAAAGTCTAGTAGCTCACATGTCCAGTGTTTCCCATGTCACTAATACAGGTAATGCAATAAGCAAGGTCCTTGATTTGCAAATGGTAATAAAGGGAAACGAGTTGGGTTGAAAAAAAAAAAACTATTGTGCTCTCAATAAACGTTAACGATTAAATAAAAGTCAAATCTTCATTTTTACAAGGATACAAAAAATTGCATTAGTTGTGCAAAATGGAGGTTATAATTATTCATCTCAATTTAGGCTGTTGATAACTTGTCAAGTTGACAGGGAAAATGTCCCTGGGGTGCTTTTCATATAATGTCACAGGAAATACAAGGCAGAAGAAGGGAAAAATGATAACCAATAGTTAGAAACATTGATTTTACAACAAAGTACTACATTAATTTGTTAGAGAAAATAATTTTGTAGCTGAAAACAGAACACTAAGCTTGGATGAAAACTAAATATATCTAAAGAAGTACTACTTCTCTTCCTAGGCTATTTCCTAATGAACCACTCTCATGGGCAGTAATACCTCAGCAAGGCCCACTTCTGCTATATTATACCATTAATAAGTACAAACTATCAAAGCAAATTTTAAAGTAAGCAAAGAGCACTGTATTTTATTTCACTTTTTGAAGTTTTCATACAGAGAATTATCATTTTCATTTTGGTTATTTTCCCAACTGACTTTGGTGTTAAATTCAATTATTTTTAAAAAATCATATTAATAACAGCATGACCCAAGAAAGCAATTTTCATCCTAGGAAAAAAGTGAGAGAGTGGAGATATAACTGACCAATGAGAAACAAGAGACATTGTGAAATGAGGTTTCTGACTCTTATTTTCTGAGATGAACATTCTTTACAATATAAAAACCATCAGTGCAGGAAGGTATCACTGAGATAAACCGTAATTATGGTTTGAAAACTGTACCAATGGAAACACATTAGCATGCATTGGAATAGTATTACTTCAATACCCTTCATGACATACTTAGATGCATTTGGGGAGGCGGCCTTCTCATTCTGTTGAGTGGGAAAGCCACGTGCTACTAATTCGTCTTCTATGACTCATTCAATTTAATTTTCCAGTTAGGCATTTATTGAGTCAGTACTGATATGTACTGAGATAATAGAGGTGCCACTGAAAGGCTTTGTAGGAACCAGTGAAGAGAGAAGAAGCTGAATTCGTAACGGAGTCTCTCTGTTTCTCTCTGTCTCTGTCTCTCTCTCTGTCTCTCTCTCCCTCCTTCATTTTTATTACTCTGGCCAATCAAGTAGCACATTGTGGTCCTGTTATACCTTCTTAGCAACATTTCTTCATTTGCCAATTACTTCTCAGTCCATACTTGTAATTAAACCCATTCTGAGTTTCATGTAAAGCTAACTGCACAGTAATCAATACTAAATTGTAACCAAGGAAAGAGACAATACGCATTGTTAGTGAATTCTTGCCTGTACTTGTACAAATAAGATTAGAAGCATCATGTAGAGTGAGCTGTGGGTTCATGACATTTTCCCAATAACTGTTTTTCATTATTTTGAAGTGTGTGGAGAAGCCCTGCAATTCTAGTTCTTCTCAACCTCAGCTACATGTCACAGAAAAGTCAGCTCTGATGCCTGTCTCTAGAACAGCACAGACTAAGTAATTTATAAAGAATAGAAAATTATTTCTCACAATTCTGTGGACTGGTAGTTCAAGATCACCGTCATACGGAGAGTATCTTGCTAGTTTGTCATCTTGTCTTAGATGGTAGAAAACCAAGGTCACAAGCAAAAACCAGCAGCCACATGCCCTTTTTAAAGCACTATTTATAAAGGTCCTCATGCCCTCAACACACAAAAAATATTTTCCACCTCCTGTCCCCACTAGCCTAAAGTAACTGATTTCTAAAACAATGAAAGTTTCTGGAAATAAAATAAGTTCTCTTGGTATGAATATTGAGATTAGCCTGTGGGAGTGTTGGTCAAGTAAGTTTGGTGAGTAGAAAGACAGTAATGAAGGGATATATTTGTCCTGTGTCCTTTCTTTCCCATACTGTAACCAGCCACTCATTCTGACTTTGTATGGCCAAGGATATTGCCATTTTAACAAAAGTAGCAGGTTACAGGAGAAAGATCTGTGCAAATTTTACGTTCAATAGAGAGCTAATATCTAAAGTATATAAACAAATTTTAAAAATTGAACTTCAAGAAAAACAAATTAATAATGGAGAACAGAGCTAAACATAGTGTTTTTTAAAGACAAACATTAATGCCTGAGGAACACTTGAAGAAATATTTAACATCCTTGGTCATCAAGGAAATGAAATCAAAACTATAATGAGGTTTCTACTCATACCAGTCCCCCCCCCAAAAAAACCTAGGTCAATAAAATAAATGACATCTCATGCTGGAAAAGATGTGGAGTAAGTGGATACTCATCCATTGCTTGTGGGAGTGTAAATGTTTTCAGCTACTATGGAAATCAGCGTGGCAGTTAATCAGGAAGCTGGGAATAGATCTACCTCAAAATCCATGCATATACACAAAGGATGCCAAATCCTCCTGCAAAGACATTTGCTGATCCATATTCATTGCTGCTTTATTCACAATAGATAGAAATTGAAAACAACCTAGATGTCCACTATTGGGTAGATGGATAAAACATGGTACATTTACACAATAGAATGTTATTTACCTATGAAGAAAAATGAAATTATGAAATTTATAGGTAAACTGATGATACCAGAAAAAAAATCCCGAGTCAGTTAGCCAAAAGATAAATGTGGTATATATTCTCTTATATGGAGAAATGTAGGTAGACTGTAGTGAAAAGTTAAGTGGTGTGTATGGAACAGAGAGATAAAGGAGGGAATACGGAGAAGAACAACTCACACTAAGCCCATTTGAGGGGTCCTATATAAATGAATTATTGTAAAGTTTCTTACAATATATACATAAATGAAAGAAATCTAAATAGAATCACTAAATAATTAGGGAGACAAAGCCCCAACTAGACTTCTTTCACCACCAAGTAAAACCTCCAGTGCCACCAATGAGTTACATATAGTTGAGCAGTGGGTCAAAGGGACTCCACAGAAAACACCAAACATTTCATGTTATTGCCAAGAGTATTAGCTGTTCTATACAAACTGATAATAAGGCCCCATTGCTGAAGACAATACATACATATCTCACCAAACATGGTAAGTGGAGTTGGTGACTTCTTCATCCTTACAGATTAGAATTCACGGTTACTGGAAGGTACTTTGCATAACTTCAGAGAATGTGTAATAAGTCTACTTCAAACACTATAATCTACAACAGTACCTAACTGTATGATATGTTGGTATAATAGTGGATTAAACGTTGTGGGAATATCCAAGCATTTCCTGATTGGATTCAAGGCCCACTCCATGAGATGGAACCCACGACTGTCTTGCACAAATGCCCAATAACCTGAGACTAGAAAGCCTATAGTCCTAGAGGAACCCCAAATACTAGTGTTCTGCTAAAGCAACATAATAAAATGATTCCTAAGGTATTCTGCTATAACAATGGACCAGTACCTTGCTCTGCCACCATCAGAGAAGCTTCCTCTTGAAGTGGATGGATAGAAACTGACATAAAGACACAACTGGACAATGTTCAGAAAGTGAGAGATATCAGACCACTCTGTCCTAAGTGGGAGAAGTTGGGGATGGGGAATTCATGATCAGAATATATTGTCATAGGAAGAACAACAATATCAACCAACCAGAACCCCCAGAGCTCCCATGGACAAAACCACCAACCAAAGAATACCTATGGCTCCAGGTGCATATGTAGCAGAGGATGGCCTTATCTGACATCAATGGGAGGGGAGGTCCTTGGTTATGTGATGGTTCAATGCCCTAGGATAGGGGAATGCTAGGGCAATGAGGAAGGAGTAGGTGGGTGGGTGGGGCACCCTCATAGAATACGGGGGGGGGGAGGGATGCAATAGGGGATTTGTGGAGAGGAAACAGGGAAGGGAGATAACATTTGAAATGTAAATAAATAAAATAACCAATAAAAACAATTGTAAAACAAATAAAAACATACTGAAGTCCAATTTTACTTTATAATCCGCTTAATCACAGAAATGTTAAACTCTTAAACATAAAGTTAGCCATCGACCCCATAAAAAATATTTTATATTTATTCAATATTCAATAAAAGTATATAAATATTCATATGTTTCATTCATGTATATATACTTGTTTTACATTATAAACTTGTGTGAAACATTCTTTTTTTTTAATTTTTTTGATACTTTACATTTCAAATGTTTCCCCCTTTCCAGATCTCCCTTTGGAACCTCTCTATTCCCTCCCCCCTCCCCCTGCCTCTATGGGGGTATTCTCCCACCCACCCACCCACTCTAGTCTTCCCTCCTTGGCATTCTCCTATACTGGGGCATCTAACCACCCTCAGACCGAAGGGCCTCTCCTCCTCCTAATGGCTAACAAGACCCTCTTCTGTCACATATGTGGTGAGCACCATGGGTCCCTTCATGTGTATTCTTTGGTTGGTGATCCAGTCTTCAACCAAAGCATTGGGAGGTCAGGACAATGGACACTGTTGCTCCCACCATGGAGCTGCGAACTCCGTCAGCTCCTTCATTCTCTTCTCCGTCTCCTCCATCTGGGACCTCACACTCAGCCCAGTGGTTGCTGTGAAGTGACTCTTGGGTATTCTGAACATTGGGGCTAATAACCACTTATCAGTGAGTACATACCATGTTCATTCTTTTGTGACCGAGTTACCTTGCTCAGGATGATATTTTCAAGTTCCATCCATTTGCCTAAGAATTTCATGAACTCATTGTTTTTAATAGCTGAGTAGTATTCCATTGTGTAAATGTACCACATTTTCTGTATCCATTCCTCTGTTGAGGGACATCTGGATTGTTTCCAATTTTCTGGCTATTATAAATATGGCTGCCATGAACATAGTGGAACATGTGTCTTTATTTCATGTTGGAGCATCTTCTGAGTATATGTCCAGTAGTGGAATAGCTGGGTCCTCAGGTAAAATTATGTTCATTTTTCTGAGGGTCCTCCAAACTGATTTCCAGAGAGGTTGTATCAGCTTGCAATCACGCCAGCAATGGAGGAGTGTTCCTCTTTCTCCACATCCTCGCCAACATCTACTGTCACCTGAGTTTTTGATCTTAGCCATTCTGACTGGTGTGAGGTGAAATCTCAGGGTTGTTTTGATTTACATTTCCCTGATGACTAAGGATTTTGAACATTTCTTTAGGTGCTTCTCAGTCATTCGATTTTCCTCAGTTGAGAATTCTCTGCTTGGCTCTCTACCCCATTTTTTGATAGGGTTATTTGGATCTCTGGAGTCTAGCTTCTTGAGTTCTTTGTATGTATTGGATATTAGCCTTCTATCAGATGTAGGATTGGTAAAGATCTTTTCCCCAATCTGTAGGTTGCCGTTTGTCCTATTTACAGTGTCCTTTGCCTTACTGAAACTTTGTAATTTCTTGAGGCCCTACTTGTCGATTCTTGATCTTAGAGAACAAACCGTTGGTGTTCTGTTCAGGAAATTTTCCCTGGTGCCCATGTGTTCGAGAATTTTCCCCACTTTCTCTTCTATTAAACAAAGTGTATCTGGATTTATGTGGAGGTCCTTGATCCACTTGGACTTGAGCTTTGTACAGGGTGATAGGAATGGATCAATTCACATTCTTCTACATGTAGACCGCCAGTTGAACCAGCACCATTTGTTGAAAATGCTGTCTTTTTTCCACTGGAGGGTTTTAGCTCCTTTGTCAAAGATCAAGTGACCATAAGTGTGGGGATTCATTTCTGGGTCTTCAATTCTATTCCATTGATCTACCTGCCTGTCACTGTACCAGTACCATGCAGTTTTTATCACTACTGCTCTGTAGTACAGCTTGAGGTCAGGGATGCTGATTCCCCCAGAAGTCCTTTTATTGTTGAGAATAGTTTTTGCTATCCTGGTTTTTTTGTTATTCCATATGAATTTGAGAATTGCTCTAAGTCTATGAAGAATTGAGTTGGAATTTTGATGGGGATTGCATTGAATCTGTAGATTGCTGTCAGCAGGATGGCCATTTTAACTATATTAATCCTGCCAATCATGAGCATGGGAGATTTTTCTATCTTCTGAGGTCTTCTTCGATTTCTTTCTTCAGAGACTTGAAGTTCTTGTCATACAGATCTTTCACTTGTTTGGTTAGAGTCATACCTAGATACTTTATATTGTTTGTGACAACTGTGAAGGTGTCATTTCCCTAATTTCTATCTCAGTCTGTTTATTCTTTCCAGTATAGGAAGGCTACTGATTTGCTTGAGTTAATTTTGTATCTGGCCACTTTGCTGAAGGTGTTTATCAGCTGTAGATCTCTGGTGGATTTTTTTGGGTCACTTTAGGATCACATCATCCCATCACATCATCTGCAAATGGTGATATTTTGATTTCTCCCTTTCCAATTTGTATTGCTTTGACCTCCTTCTGTTGTCTAATTGCTCTAGCTAGAACTTCAAGTACTATATTGAATAGATAGGGAGAGAGAGGGCAGCCTTGTCTAGTCCCTTATTTTAGTGGGATTGCTTTGAGTTTCTCTCCATTTAGTGTGATGCTGGCCACTGGTTTGCTGTATATTGCTTTTACTATGTTTAGGTATAGTTCTTGAATTCCTGATCTTTCTAAGACTTTTATCATGGAGGGATGTTAAATTTTGTCAAATGCTTTTTCAGCATCTAATGAAATGACCAAGTGTTTTTTTTCTTTGAGTTTGTTTATGTAGTGGATTACATTGATGGATTTCCTAGTATTGAACCATCTTTGCATCCCTGGGATGAAGCCTACTTGCTCATGGTGAATGATCATTTTGATGTGTTCTTGGATTCAGTTTGCAAGAATTTCATTGAGTATTTTTGCATCGATATTCATAAAGAAAATTGGTCTGAAGTTTTCTCTTATTGTTGGGTCTTTTCGAGGTTTTGGTATCAGTGTAACTGTGGCCTGATACAACTAATTGGGTAGTGTTCCTTCTGTTTCTATTTTGTGGAAGAGATTGAAGAGTATTGGTGTTAGGTTTTCTTTGAAGGTCTGATAGAATTCTGCAGTGAACCCATCTGGTCCTGGGCTTTTTTTTTTTTTTTTTGGTTGCAAGAATTTTAATGACTGGTTCTATTTCTTTAGGGGTTATGGGACTGTTTAGATGGTTTATCTGATCCTGACTTAACTTTGGTATTTTGTATCTGTCTAGAAACTTGTTCATTTCATCCAGATTTTCCAATTTTGTTGCATATAGGCTTTTGTAGTAGGAACTGATGATTTTTTTAATTTCCTCAGAATCTGTTGTTATATCTCCCTTTTTGTTTCTAATTTTGTTAATTTGCATAGTGTCTCTGTGCCCTCTGATTAGTCTGGCTAAGGGTTTATCTATCTTGTTGATTTTCGCTAAGAACCAGCTCCTGGTTTTGTTGATTCTTTGTATAGTTCTTTTAGTTTCTACTTGGTTGATTTCAGCCCATAATTTGATTATTTCCTACCTTCTACTCCTCTTAAGTATATTAGCTTCTTTTTGTTCTAGAACTTTCAGGTGTGCTGTTACGCTGTTAGTGTATGCTCTCTCCAGTTTCTTTTTGGAGGCATTCAGAGCTATGAGTTTTCCTCTTAACACTGCTTTCATTGTGTCCCATAGGTTTGGGTATGTCGTACTTTCATTTTCATTAAATTCTAGGAAGTCTTTAATTTCTTTCTTTATTCCTTGACCAAGTTATCATTGAATAGAGTGTTGTTCAGCTTCCATGTGTATGTGGGCTTTCTGTTGTTTTTGTTGCCATTGAAGACCAGCTTTATTCCATAGTGATCTGATAGGAGGCATGGGATTATCTCAATCTTCTTATATCTGTTGAGGTTTGTTTTGTGACAAATTATATGATCAATTTTGGAGAAGGTACCATGAGGATCTGAGAAGAAGGTACATTCTTTTGATTTAGTATGAAATATTCTATAAATATCTGTTAAATCTATTTGGTTCATAACATCTGTTAGTTTCACTGTGTCTCTGTTTAGTTTGTGTTTCCAAGATCTGTCCATTGATGATAGTGGGGTGTTGAAGTCTCCCACTATTATTGTGTGAGGTACAATGTGTGCTTTGAGCTTTAGTAAAGTTTCTTTTATGAATGTGGGAGCCCTTGCATTTGGGATATAGATGTTCAGAATTTAGAGTTCTTCTTGGAAGATTTTTCCTGATCTCTTTCCTAGGGTTTCTAACTACAGGGTTGTCTCCCTTTGTGATTTCTTTATTGTTTCTATTTCTGTTTTTAATTCCTGGATGGTGTTGTTCATTTCCTTCATCTGTTTAATTGTGTTTTCCTGTAATTTGTTAAGGGGTTTTTGTGTTTCCTCTTTAAGGGCTTCTAGTTGTTTACCTGTGTTCTCTTGCATTTCTTTAAGGGAGTTTTTTATTTCCTTCTTAAAATCTTCTATCATCATCATGAGATGTGATTTTAAGTCTGAGTCTTGCTTTTCTGGTGTGTTGGGTTAACCAGGGCTTGCTGTGGTGGGAGAGCTGGGTTTTGATGATGCCACGTAGCCTTGGTTACTGTTCCTTATTTTCTTGCCCTTGCTTTTCACCATCTAGTTATCTCTGGTATTAGCTGGTCTTATTCTTTCTGACTGTGGCTTGTCTTTCCTGCAAGCATTTAGGTGTTAATACTGCTTGAAGACCAGATCTCTCTGAGAGGAATTTGGGTTTGTAGAGCTGGGGTGCAGACAGAAACCAGAAGGATCTAGTCCCTAGCTGTCCCTTGTTTCCTGTGTCCTGATGGCTCTGCAAGGGTCCCTCTCGGTCCAGTGAATTTGAAAAGAAGTGATGCTCTTCCCTGTGCTTGAAGGTGTGTAGGTACTCCTGGGATACCAGCTCTCTCCTGGCACTATTTGAGTGTGGAGCCCTGTGTCATAGGATCCTCTCCCTGGCCACCAAAAGACACCTGAAGCCCACTCCTCAGTCCCTGTGTCCTGGGTATTCCAGGTGGGTCCCTCTGAGCAGACAGGCTTGCCCACACTCCTGGGAGGCTATCTTTCTCCCAGTGCTATTTGGCTATGGAGCCCTGGTGGCCCAGGCAGTGGACTCCTGCCACAGATGGAAACCAGAAGGCTCCTTCCTCCCAGCTGTTCCTCAGTCCCTGTGTCCCAAGGATTCCAGGCAAGTGCCCCTGAGCAGTGTTAGTCCTCTTACCCCCTCTCAAGAGCTTCTCCACATTCCTGGGAGGCTAGTTTTCTCTTGGCACTATTTGGCTATGAGCCCTAGTGGCCCAGGCGGAGGTCTCCTGCCACAGGTGGAAACTGGAAGTGTGTGAAACCTTCTTATGGTCAGATATATATTTCTCCTGCAGAGTTTCCAGACAGAAACCAATGTAGGTAAATACCCACTAGTTCTGAGTTGTTGATTCAGTGTACAAATTGTTGATCCTGAAACTTACCAGTTGTTTTCCAACTAAGACTGGTATATTTTGCTATTCAGAAAAAGCAGAGAACTATTTCAGATCAAGTTCATGTGTTCTATTTCTATAGCGGAGACTGACAAAATACCACAGTTCTTTTTGTTTGGCTAAATTCTTTGTCATACAAGCAAAACATAATACAATCCCATTTTCAACAATACTAACTTTTTATTTCATTCTACACAGAGTTTTGAATTTAAAATGATTCCAAGACATTGTTTTCTTTCATTGATGCCTTCATGGACATCATAACACAGCCTTCTGACCAACCTACAGATTTTTGTACTTTCATCTGTGCATAATATTTTGAACTATCCATTCCTCAGCTGCAGAACTGTTAGTGTGTGTTTCACTCAATTATTTGGTCCGTACTCATGCTAAAGATGTTGTTTGCATAGACTGAAAATTCTAATAAGTATTCTATACTTCATTTGATGTACTTTGATCACATAATCCTTGATTTGAAACAGGGTTTTGGGGTGATACTTTAGAGTTTGACTTGCTGCATGTTGTTGTCAATTTCAGTTGCCATGGCATTGGATCTGAGCTTAGTAATGCTATGAAAGACAAAAGGGAAAAGTAAAAGGACAAACCCGTCTAAATTATCAAATCTTTCGGTTGTCTGTAAAACAAGGGCAGTTTTTAAAATAATGTCACTTTTCTACTTGAAAAGGACAGTGCCATGTGGGAGAAGGGATCGCTCAGGGGACGGTTAATGAGATACAGGCCTTTCATTGGTTTGAACATAGCCCTAGGTGGTAGCAACGGAAAGTTTCTGCCATCTGGTACCTGATCAGTGGTTGATGTGAAATTGTTGATTTCACCTAAAAAAAAAAAAAAAGAAAAAAAGAAAGAAAGAAAAGAAAGAAAGAAAAGAAAGAAAAGAAAAAAGAAAAAGAGAAAGAAAAGGGCAAATAACAAGTGTTCTTGAAGAAAAGTAATTTTACTATCTCCTATACCTCTATAACCTTGAACAAGTTCTTTCTCTTTTCCCTTAATTTCTCAATCTCTGCAAAAAGATAATGTGTAAGTAAGTCTCTGTTTATCTGTCCTTGAATTAAAACACCATCAGGTATTAAAAGAAAACTTCAAGATACTATATTTTGTAGACTTAGTCTGCCTTTACTTTGGAAAACAGATACATGGCATAATATGGAGCTATCAAGATAAGCATACTCTGGATATTTTAAACAGGCAAGCATTAGGTAGTCAAGTCTTGCATACCATGAGAGTGGATTGAATGTGTATTCAGTTTATTAATTAGAAAGGCTCATCCCTCTCCAACTCTTTTGTCTGCATATTTAGTTCCTCTAAAAAGAGACGTGCTGGGTTTGAATAAGAAAACCTGAACTCATAGGCCATGCCAGCTTTTCCATGATGGACAACCTTAAAGAGTCACTGTACAAAACTCTAAACTGTGTAATAGAATTGTTGGTAATGGTCTGTTGAAATAATACCTTTTCCTCTAAATTTTAAAAGGAATGTTGACTCTTTTCCTATAACTAATTTGGTATATGATAAAGGCTCAAAGTGTCACTTCCTAGTTTAAGTAAGGTGATAAAAAGAGGAAGACAAAAGAGAAAAATGGGCAATGGGGGGCCTAGTGGTTCACGGACATGTTGGTAGCCTGGAATTCATGGAAGTGTTGTCAGTTATGGGTTTGCAGTATAAGGGGTCTAGGCAAACAGTAATGAACTGGTTCAAGGAGAGTATCATATTTTCCTACTTGGAATTTTGACTGTTGATCATAAAAGTGTTGATGCTGCTAGACTGGAAGAGACCAATAATCAAGGTCAAGGGAACTTGAAGTCAAAACAGGATCAGACTGGAAATGAACAATAAAGGTAGAAAACAGGGTACCGAATATGAGGAATAGAAGGGCTACATACTTAGAAGACAGGGAAAATTTAGTCAGGGGTAAAGGAATTTGAAGGAAAGACAATATGCTCAGCTTGCAGCTAGTTGTTTCTACCATCAACATAGATATGTCAAGGTTAATTACTCTATACCAGTAATTCCTAAGAAGTCAAAGAGCTAAAAATAAATACAGGCTACAAATGGGCTGAGGAGTTAAGCCAGACCAAGTTCTTATTGAGGACCATATAATCTACCTCAGCTAGGACAATTAAAAATAGAGATATACTCAGGCAGAGTTCCAGAGCACACAGAAAACTGGAGCAGACATCCTGGATATACTCAGAGCTTCTAAAAACAGCGCTCTGAATGGGGGTTTGGGGGTGGGTGAAACCAACCAGTGGAACTATTGAATCTCCTAAAATGGGGAAGAAATAGAGAGAGAAAGTTGCCAGAACATGCATCAGATGAAGGACTCTGCCAATTCATATTAAATCAATTACTTGAAAACAGGTGTTCTCTGTCTTACCTTTTAGACATCCACGAAGGACTAAAAACCAAGTCCACCACTAGTAAATTGCAAGACCTGCAGCCTTGATGGAGAACACATGCAAACTCCTTCTCACATTGACCTTGAAGCTTGCATTGGGTCTATTTGCATCTCAGAAGCTCCAGCAAATGCCAAGTATTGCAAAGGTGGCTGGGAAACACAGATTTTAGTTTTTCAACCCCTAAATAGAGTTTCTTAAAATGGAGTTTGGAATGGTTTTCAGTAAGTCAATCTGCCCTGAGGTAGTAAGAGGTTAAAACTGATGGGTAAGGAGGTCACAATGCATATAAAGAAAAGATAACATCTGGCATTAGAAGAGAAGCAAGAAAGTGAAGAGAGGCTATCTAACCCCAAAAACCAAAGCCAAACAAACAAATACCAAAATGCCAGTACTTAAGGATATAAGAGACAGGAGGAGGTAAAAGACTGAAATGATAACAAAGAAATTCTAGAAGGATGAAAGCAGTTTATGGTTTGGTTATCACACACATTCACACACACACACACACACACACACACACACACCACAAACGACATTTTCAGAAATGAATTCCTAGCTTTTGTGCTACCTAATAAAGTTCCACAAAGCATTCTATATGTCTAGTGATACCTTTTGCTAAGGTATCACTAGAGAGAGAAGAAACCATAAAGCAGATGTTTAAAAAATGAACTGGAAGAAATGAAGGAAAAGATAAGTTTATGCCAGACAAAAGAGTAAGAAAAGGTGGGAGGAGATGGGAAAGATAATGATTTACACAGATGGAAACAGTCCAACTGGTAAGATTTTGTTTTTGTTTGTTTGGTTTTCCTTATCTATTTGAAATATAGAGATAAGACAAAAACAGAAAATACAGAGTCATGATGAAATCACTACTCACGGGAAACAGGAAGTAATCAAGAACATAGGAAGAGACCAAGAACGCAGGAAGAGACTTCTACCTCCAAATGAGACAAAAGACAACTGGGTCTGGGGGTAAAGCAAGGTACACTGCGATATCAGCGCACTAGGGACAGATACAGGAAACTCATAAATTCAAGAGAAACTGGGGCTACGTAATCAAACAGTGACTCAAAAGTGAATAGCTTTAAGCGAGTGCAGGTTTAAGTAGGAAATAAGAAGAGAGGAAATTAAAGGATTTTCCTTGACAGGCTTCCTTCTGGTGGATAACTATTCCTGTCAGTGCCTGAAATAAAAGAAAGACCCAGGAATATACGCAGACCTTGATCTGTAGCACAACTGTCTAAAAGACTCCACTGAAGGCTGCTCTGTCCCTTTGTATATTTCAGTTATTCTGTCCACATTGTAGGCATCATGGGGTAAGATGAAGTGCCTCAAGGTTAAGATTTAGAAGACTTAACACACAAGACAAAGGAGAACTAATGGAGACATTCATCTCAAAGCTTGTGATCAAACACATCAGGGTATTTACAGTGGGTAAGAGATGAACATGATGCCAAGCATCGTAGATAGTCATACCATGTGTTTTTAACTGCTGTAGGAAGTATGTTGTCCTGGCTTTATGTTGGAAACAATAGACTGTAATAAATTAGAAATACCTGTTTATGATGTCACTCTGAAGAATGTAGATGAAATGCCAAGGAACATTTATTCTTATTTACTACTCTCATGTCAAAGGGTGTGAAGATAAGGGAAGCTCTCATCCACAAAACTACAAAATGATCAGCTTCTCTTCTTCATCTTCTATAACCTTGAACCTAAAGTTTGTACTCCAGGGATGCAATGACTGCTACCTTTCTCACTATCATGACTTTATTCTAATGAGCACAAAGGATAAGAGCTGAGCCTAAACCCAAGGCTACATAAAACTAACAGTAAGAAAGGATGGAACTCTCTAATCTGCCTCTGAAAACTAAAAATTTAAATGTATAAAAATATTTTGAAGGCATTATGAAGGACAGACACACACACACACACACACACACACACACACACACATATTTTATATTCTATACCTTTCGTAACCTGGATGCCCAAATAATTCCTTTGTTCATGAGAATCATAAGGAAAGGAAATATAGACTTTTCCTCCATTAACAGCTTTTTAAAAAAACATATATGACATATTTATTAATTCTTTGAGAATTTTATATAATGTATTTTCATAATATTCAGCCCCCACAGTTTCCCCTACCTTTTCCTAGATCTACCTACCTTCCTCAATTTTGTATTGTCTTAAAACCCCATCCAGTCCAATTCATGGTCCTGATACACTCCTGGCTGTAGCACCGTTCAATGGAGTGAGGTTTACCTATTTCAGTGGTTTTTCTATTCCTATAAGGGTGTATTGATTATATTCTCATAGGAAACTGACTATTCCTCCCTCAAAAGCTATTAATTATAAACAGAGCCTCAGCTGAGGAATCCCTACCTCCTCAGGGATAGGGAATCATGAGCAACTCCCAGCTCCATGATAGTGTCCCAACTGGCTTGATTTTTGTACCAGTCTTGTGTAAGCAACCACAACTGCTCTGCATTGATGTGCACAGTGGTCCTGTCATGCCCAGAGGACATGGTTTCCTTCTGGTTCCCTAATTCTGACTCTTAATATATTTCTGTCAATTCCTCTGTTTAGACCTGCACCATGGAGGAGAGGGTAAAGTAGATATCACAAGTGTGGCCTTAGCCCTTATTTTCTTCACTGTGGGCAGCTTTAAATCTCTTCATCAGTGACCTTCTTCTACATAAAGAAACTTCTCTGATGAGTTTTGAGAGTTGTATGCATCTCCGGAGTAGAGAGTGGAAATAGAGGGTGGTTTGAAAGCATGATTGGCACTGTTTTAAAATTTTACTTCATGGAAGTGTTTATTTAAAGTAAAAAATGGACATGAATAGCTAATGAGATGATAGATTTAATTCTTTATATTTGTTTCATGAGAGGTTTTTCCATTTACTACACTATGATCAGTGATAATAAGACAACTCATCCTATTTCATGTTTATAATGCTTATGAGGGAGCTATTACTTTTCCACCTATCCTGACACCATGGTGTCAGGGGAGCTACGTACCTGTCTGAAGGATGCAGATTAAACTGTACTCTGTTATGCCTTAAAACAGCATGAACTCTTTGACATATATCCTGATTGCATGGTCCAATATTCAATTAGATAATAGTTTTTATCTACTTGAGGAAGAGAACTCACTGTTTAAAGTATTCTAATTTCAAAATGAATTTTAATTCAACCAGACACCTGTGTGCATATAATTCAGATTATCACTGAAGAAGTTAGTACTCTTCACCAAACCTGAAAAATTAACACTTACCATATCATTCTTCTTTTGACATGAACTTGTGATGAATGTTGCTTGTTCAATTTCTTTCTAGAAAGCAAACCTGTAAACCCCAAAATGTACGGTAGCACAAAATATTTCTGTGTGTCAAGTACTTCATATATTTTCACAGAAGTATCACAGACATTATTAGTATTTTTCTGTGGGTGTGAAGAAACTGAGGCACAAAACAATTGTGTATATCTGGGGAAAACAGAATCGCTAAGAAGTAGAGACATAAGTGGAGCACACACCCTGGTTCCAAAACCCAAAATATATGAGGAATATCTAGATATAAAATACTTCTAGTGTATTAATCCTCATTTCTTTTTGGATAAGTTGATGATAAAGGAGAGTGGTAGTTTAAGACAAACATCCTTACCACCTAGAGAGCAGGAAGAAAAACAGAAGCATAAGGTTAAGACACCATGAAAAGCATTGGAGCCTCATCTTAGGAATATTAAATACCATCTGTCTCCCAGAAATTTGTTTACCATTCTCTGCATCTTGTTTATGTAAAAGCTCGTTCTTATTATCTCTGGCATGTCCATCATTATAATGTTCATAAAGTTTCCCATGTTTGTGATGTTTATGTTGGGTCAGCTATATTGCTGATTAACTGTTGTTTGCAATGCCTCCCTATTTAGCACAAGCTGCCAAGTTTCCCCAATGTGCTATTCACAGATTCTTTTTTGAAACCTCAATAAATGATAAATGTTAAAAATGATCAGTTTAAATACCACCTTCTGTTGCACTCCCCCAACACCTCCTACAGATTTGCTTCATTGCAATTTTCTTCCTGTGCTTTATTTATACTCTAGAAGCTAGTTCGAAATCCATATGATTACTTTCATGCCTACCTTAAATTGCAGTCAGTTTAATAATTCACACTTTTAAATGATGGTATCTTTTTTTTTTTTCAAGTAGGTCAAATCATTCTATGTCTATTACACTTATTGGCATATCTTTTTAATAAGAAAAAGAATTGACTAGCATATTTTGTCAGTCATTCATAATATACACTAAATGTATACTATTTATATTAAGGAATAGAGCTAGTGGCATTTATGGAAGGTTAGAATACCATGCACATTTTAACTTATATTTAACTAAAGGTAATAATCATGAAATGTAACCAGTACCTAGAATAAATTGAGCACATGTAAGGATATAACATGCTCAATACCAGCATGTAATCACATGAAATGAGAAAACTATCACCAAATATGTATTCTTAAAAAATATGGCAGGAGCCTACCATGGCTGTCCTCTGAGAGACCCTACCAGCAGCTGACTGAGGTAGATGCAGATTCTTCCAGCCAACCATTGGACTGAGGTTGGGGGCCCCGATGGAAGAGTTAGAGAAGGACTGAAGGAGCTGAAGGGGATGGCAACCCCATAGGAAGACCAACAGTGTCAACTAATCCAGACCCCTCAGACCTCCCAGAGACTAAGCCACCAACCAAAGAGCATACATGGACTGCTCCATGGCCCCGGGCATGTATGTAGTAGAGGACTGCCTTGTCTGGCCTCAGTGGCAGAGGATGTGCCTAATCCTAGACACTTGAAGTCCCAGACAAGGGGGATGCCTTGGGGGTACCCTCTTAGTAGTGAAGGGCTAGGGGGATGGGGAAAGAACTCTGTAAGGGAGGACAAGGAGGGGGTCAACATTTGGGGTGTAATAAATAAAATAATTAATAAGAAAAAGAATATAGATAAATGAGAGAATGGTAAATTGTGTGTTCAAACTAGGCTGAGATGGGAAATAATACCAATGAAATACAATCTAGGCTAGAGACCAAGAAATAGCTCTTTGGGTAACTTCTTGAGGTGGTTACTTTAGGTGGGTTATATCATAACAAATTTCTTGAAGTGGTTACCTTAGGTGGGTTATAACATAACAGTAGTTAGTAATACTCCACACTGCATTTTTTAAATTGCAACTTAATTGTTAATTAACTTATGCATTTATACGTGTGTGTGTGTGTGTGTGTGCATGTGTGTGCATGTCTGTACCTATGTGCTTATGCACATTTGTGTGCCCTGTATAGAGAGCAGAGGACAACTTGCAGAAGTCATTTCTGCCCCTCCACTGTGTGGACATTGAGCCCAGACTGTCAGGCCATGTGCATCTGCCTTCTCTTTACCCATTGAACACCTTGCCAGCTTTTTGACATTTTTTTTTAATGTATCTTTTAGTAACACATCATTCTTTTCTTACTATTTGAATGCATTATTCAACAGTGTTTGGGTGATACAATATTTGCATAAATGAAGAGTTCTTTCATAGATAAAAAAAAGGTAAGCCAAATATATCTAAATCCCAGACCTAGCAGAACTTCCAGTATTAAATGGGTTTTTATAATACATTTAGAGAGTATTCTGTATGTTCATGTTTTTCTATGAAGAAAGGAATATTATGTAATTGTGGAAGTCGAACAATGTAAGAAACAATGTGTGTGTTTTTAGAACAAATACCACTATCCATTACTAGTATAATAACCTATATTTTTCTTCAAAGAAGGTACCACTATTAGAGACAATAATGTTTCTTAAATTATTTGCTTAGTGTCTTCCAGCCTCAAGGAAAGCATGAAATTTCAGTGCTTCCCAAATTATCTTAGAAACTCAGATTGAATAAAAAGTAAAATTGCTACATTTCCAACTGCCTTGTGTCAGTGCAGAGTACCCGCTTAATATGTATGAACACTGAGCTCAATCCCCAGCACCACAAAATAACATTCACAAACGTATATGTGGTCCATTTCCATTAGAAACAGAATATTTTTGAAAAAGATTAAATATTAGTTGTCCTTTTTTCTCTTTTACATATTTATTGTGAATGAAATCCTACATGTAACACTAAGAAAGGAAAGGTAAAGAATGATGTAACTCTGTGCTCACTCCACCTGGGGCATCTTCCCAAAACGCTTAAGCTCCAGGTGGGTGACAACTGTCTATTTTCTACACTATATAAGAGTTTAAAGGATGAGAGAGAGTAAAATTAAAGAAAATACAGTCTGAGTCCATCAGATCTCCAACCATGGTGGAGAAATGTACTAAGAGCTGAGAACTAGAATTGGCTGAATTTGCAAGGATTTTAATGAACGGGAGATAGAAAAAAAGGGGGCAGGACATCTGAGTGAGCAGACAGCATTCAGACCCTGTCTACTGGCAACTGAGAAGCTGTAGCTCTATCTGCTAAATAGAGAGAAAATGGGGACTACAGTTGAAATTTGATTAGTTTAATACATCTCATACATATTTATTTGATAACATTCAAATATTAACAATTCTGTTAAATCATGATAGATGAATTAAAATCAGGTGAATGGTAAAATTTGTATACTAAGGAAACCGGATATTTACTGATTTGAAGAGGTTTTACTCCAATATAGAGCAAGAGGCAAGAGCAATGCAGAGGAGATGAAATCACAGTAAAATTTATTAAATATTTACCTGAACATGAGTGGTCAGGGTGGAGTGCTTTATTCCACAAGCCCTTGCTAGGAAGTACTGCAAGTTCTGGCATTCCAGTGGGGTGAAAGCTACCCGAAGCAATGCCCAAGAAAGTGCTTAGGTTAGGCTCACAATGTCTTCCAAAATGATGCAGCTCAGACTTGTATCAAATAGTTGTATCTGGCACATAGTATGAACATATGAGTAATTAAATAAGTATATTTTAAGTGCCTCATTTATATCAGCATCAACATAAAACCATTGTCACAACAAATGCACTCCATACTTGTTATTAGGCAGCCACATAAAACTCACGCTTCTGTGCTTCCCTGGCAATGGAAAATAAGTCAACACTAGAGCAACAGCCTTTCACTAGTGATTTCTCACAACACCTTCAGAGCAAACACACACAAACTGTCTTATGTCTACAACACATTCACTAAGAGTGGGTATCAGACATTGAAAAATAAAAGGGAAACTTACAGAAATAAAGTGTGCATTTCCAGCATTCTTTTAGATCTACATATTCTGACTCTGGTATGTCATGTCCCTCTTTGTGATGCTTATTTTTCAATTAGGCTAGCTATACATTGAGAGCCAGTCCTCCTGATGTTACATCTGCAACAACATTGCCTTAAAACTCAATGTTTTTTGAAGGTCAAATATTTTAATTGAGGCATAGCGACAAGTTTAAATATTTTTTAACATGATAACACTATGTCTCAATAATTTTGATTCAAAATTCTAGTGGATTCTGTAATGTAGACACTTGCTTTAGCAGAAACGTCAGTAGGTATGACTGAAAAACAGAGATGTGAGCAGCACCCTGTGCAGAGACTTTAAGGGAAACAGTTTCAAATCAGCTCCCCTTAAGATAATGAGAAGCCACAACTTCATTTCTCTGTGGAAAATTGCTCTTTAAATAAAATGTTAAATGTTAAATTGACACTAAGAAGCATTTGCTTAATTTGAACAGATAATGAATTGTTAATACGAAATGTTTTGCCTACACATTATACAAAGTGTTACCTTATCTAAGTTTCTTTGATTAAATGGCAGCAGAGAGTGTTGGAATTGGTTTCTGGCCAGTTCCATTACCATCCCTCAGAACATTAGGAAATGTATTAGATATATTCTCTGACCTTTTGAGCAGCATATTGAATTCTAGAATGCATCACAGTATGAGCAACAATAATATTCTTTTACATCACTTGAACTACATTGCATTTCATTTTTCTTTCATCCTGATGAATCCTTAGAAAACTGTACATGCTGTGCTTAAATGACAAGGAGAAAACATTTCTCTTGAAGATATAACTCTTACAAATCAATTGCCCAAATATCAGTCATAGAGGAGGGCTGAGGGTTATGTGTAAGAGACAAAGTGACAAGGAGATGTGTATAGGATTTTCCCCAACTAGTTCACCACATTTAGGATGGACAAGAAAATTACCAGATTAAGACTGACTCAGAATGTATAGGGCCTCAGATTTCCTGTTTTCTGGCAAATTTTCAATTGATGATAATGCTCTTAATCAACCACTTGTAATTTGAAAAGGACCAATTTCAACCAGCTATGTTTATCCTGCATGTAAGCATCTTTCAAACAACAGGGCTAGAATGTTTTATCTGCATCCTTGAATTGACATTATGCATAACCACTTTGAAAAATTTCACAAGCAGGTTAATCCAAGGGAAGGACACTATGAATCCCGCCCCTCTCTGGTTAGTACTTATGAAACACTTTCTCAATAAATGCCAGGAGAATCACTGTTCTTAAATACATAGTCACTGTCTACTGGGTGCAAGAATTGAGAATAGAAGCACAAGACAAGGAGCCCAAAGAGAACCTGCTTTTGATTCTTGGATTCTTTCAAAACACATAAATACTCAAAGATGGCGGCCATAGCTAAAACACCTTTATACTCATGGTTAATCTTAACAGAGAAGTCGATGAGCAGAGTGGGATACTAATGAGAAGATAGACGCAGAAGGACACTGGATAGGAATAGCAGAGAGAAGGTAAGACTTAGCTAAAGAATAGAACACTTCCAAACGTACCTTTAAAAACATTTGTTAACCCTTGTATCATGAGCCTTTTAGCACATGGCCTTTTCAGATATCCCATTCATTTTGTGACAATGCAGTGGCAAAGAAAGGCATTAAAAGGACTTCTTTGTGAACAGGCACTTAAGATTTTTCAGATCTCTTCCATATACCAAAACTGAGACTCTGTTAAGCATATGAAACTTCCCATGGTGACACAAAGATGGTATCTAATATGGGTACAAAGATAGCCTTGCATTGACTTAGAGGAAGGCATGAGGCCATCAGTCCCACTGACTAAAGTGAAGGCCACCAGTATACATATCCCTGTGGCCTGAAGGAAGTGTTCTCACAAGCACGAAAGAAGACCCAAAAAGATTGAACAGAAGGAGTGAAGCCTGATGTTGCATCTTCATGTAACTCAGTGGCTTATTTGGGTATAATCTGATGATGAAATTCTGACAGACGTAGAGATCCAGGAATAGTGTTTTTGCTGGTAGAAAGCATAGCTTAACATGGAAATGTGAACAAAGAGAGCTATACTCTTGGTCTACAGTGAGAAGGACCACAGTGTCTGGAACCATGACAGAGCAAGCCAACACTCACAAACTGCCACTTCCCACTGGGCATCTGTAGAAACCAAACAGTTTCAATGTGCTTCTTATTACTATAGTGGTTTTTAAGGCAAATTTTTGCCTTCCTACCACCAATTAAATATGCTCCTGCAGTTCTTAAAGAAATTAGAAGTTCTTAAACAAATTAGACTTTCATTGGAAGGCATTAAAAAGAAGATAATTGGGCTTCTTGATACTAGGACCTGTATAGTTAAATGAGAGACTCAAAAAGAAAACAGCATAATTATATAAATTACAATTCCTTTAATCACAAATAAATTTTGAGTGGTACACACAGTACTGTGTAAGGAAATGAAGAGAACAAAGAAAATCAAATATATTATTCTTCTAAGTTTTAATATATTGAATTTTTCATAAGGCTAGTCTCAAAGAGTTACCAATCATTTGTTGTACCTGGACTAAAGAGTTGCAGGACTAGGGTTCACACAACGGCTAACTATGTTAGGCAAAACTAGAACATTACAACTTCTCTGTGCTTAGATAAGTGTAGGCTGGATTTTTCAAACAAACAAACAAAACAAAATAAAAGAAATTAAAACAAAATAAATCAGACTTTCAATGTAGGAAAGAATGGATCTATGTGAACTACCTGCCAGAGGGGAAAAAAAACAAAACACAAACAAACAAACAAAAAAAATAGGCCTGAGAGTGTTGATTATCAGACAGCTGGAATCTACCTTTTCTATTCAATTATGAATAATCCATCCTTAAAGAAACAGCTAAAGCTAGGCATCATGAGGCATGTCTATCCATAATGGCAGCACTCAGGCAGAAAAGGGCAGGAGAATTACAAGTCCAAAGCCTTTCTGAGTTACACAGAAAGAAATTGAGGCCATCGTGAACTACAAACCAAGACCTTGTCTTAAAAAACCTCAACCAAATCAGCATATTCATTGTTTAGGGAAACACCAAATGGCAAAAATCACACTGAGAGACAGTTCTGCCTTACAGCCCACACGAATTTTAGTCACTCTTATAAACTATGCATATTAAACTATTTCATATTTACAAATATTTTTTCTTTTTAATGCTGCTGCCTTCAAATCATATCAAATAATTAGCGAACTAAATGGCAAGTTTCAGAGACATGGTTTATTGGCCACGAAAGCACTTAATGGGTGGTAGATTCTCAAAACTATTAGTACACTTCAAGCTGTAGTTTATCAAGTTTAAAACTAAATGAGTGCAGATTATCTTCTGGGAGTAGTATCCAAAACCAATTTTAGAGTCATGCAATTTTTCATTTTCCATGTCTGGTTTATATTTTCAAAGCATATCAAATGGCAGTAGATAAGGAGGCAGGATGTGTTCTTTGGGTAAAACATTCATTACGTGCCAAGCTTGCACTCTAGCTAAATGATGTTCTTAAAGGTGCATGCTTACATTTGGATATTCAAACTCTATTCAAACAAAAACTTCATCTTGCATTTTAAAGAATAGTTTTCTCCAAAGGGTCTCATAGGTTACCCAGATAGCCGGGGGGTAGGGGTGGTGTAGGGGAAGTGGGATTAAAAAAAAAGGATAAAGGTAGAGGAAACTATGATGGAGTTTCTAAACTTGTCCACTGAGTAGTTGTTATCAGGAGACAAAGTATGGTAAGAATCCCTTTTCACTGCCAGTGGTCATCCATTATCAAGGCTGTAGGATCCAAAAATTACTCTGTTAAGTAACACATTCTAGTCATCACCTCAGAAATGACTAACAGGACATTGATATAGGCATCCACGTTTCTTGTGGGCCCCTAACACATTCCAATTATGTTTATATATATATATTTATATATATCAGTCAACAAGCTACTATTTCCTTATGGATTTTAAAGCCTACACATTTTAAACACATAAAATCATCCACAAATTTAAGTTGTGATCAAGTTTGAATTGTCGGGCTTTGATTTTGATAAGGTGTTGACTTGTCTCACATGAGTACATGGTTGTCCTTAGAAAACATGTTGTAGTAAGGAATCGTATCTCAGGGCCCGACTTCCCCTATACACTGGTTGTATTGCCCAAGTTTCTCTTCACTGTGAAGAGTGAGGTACATACACTGTTGAGGGGATATGCTTTCCAATCAATCAAGCATCATCGGGTTGAAAGCCTATGTAAGCAATATTGAGTGGTATCACATAAATCAGCTAACTTGTGCCTAATTATCTCATCAATACAAAAAGAATAATCATGATTCATAAAGTTGATGACAGGCATAAGTTGGATAGAAACCTTGAAGCACTAACATAGTACTTAGCACATAATGTAACCTGAGGAAGGTTACACAGCCTAACCGAGGAACTTGGTGTTGTAACCTGACTTTGATTTTCTTCCATTATGGCATAAGCTCTGTACCATTTTTATAAACTTCTATTATTTTTTTTATAGAAGATAATCATGCTCAAAGAACATGCCCAAGAATTATGGTAGAGAATTTAGCAGCCAGAATCAAAAAGCCTTCAAAGTATACATAAATGTTAGATCCAAGCAGTTTGTTGCTGGTAAATACGCATAAATGTTTGTCTATAAAAGTTTTTTATAAAGTTCCTTATAATGAAAAAAGGTTAGGAAGACAATTAACAGCTCAACAACATGTGCTATCAAAATAAAATGAAAACACACAGCAGATTCTAAATGCATTAAAAATACTCAAAGAATCATTTTTGGTGGTGTGGAAGACATAAATGATATATAGAAGAAATGGATCAAGTGTTATCTCCTAAGATTAATATAACAATCATCATTACAGATTAATTGTTCATGAGACATTGTTTGCCTAGGCAAAAAATATTTGTATTTATCATAGCTGCTTTCCTCTGTTTCTTAAAAGTGAGCTTGTATTATTATTATTATTATTATTATTATTATTATTATTAATACCAAATAGTAAAATTGTTAAACTTGACTTCAAGAAAAGCATCGTTAATTTTTGCATAGTGGTTTTAAGGCAAACTCCTAGAAAGCTGTGTTGATTTATTCAAATTCTGAAATCAGTTAGCCCAAATCAACAATGTTTCTTGGTCTGGTTCATTATTAACAAACGTAGCTGAAGTCTACTGTCACATAATTTTCAGCATAAAGTAGATTTTTCCCAACAGATATGGCTAATGCTTTCCTCTCCTGGACTCCACAGGAAATCTTTAATTGCATTTTTTTCTAACAGCTATTATAATTTCATTCAATCTAGATATTCCTGTTTTTTGGTTAAGCTGTTTGAAGTTGCCATAAGTAGACCATTTGAGAACTAAGGTGTGACAAGTTAAACTTTGCTTTCCTTCGCATTATCTTTTCAGATAAGTTCTATGACCAAATCCTATTTCCTTGCAAGTCTGACTTTCAGTAGCTGGGTTTTTTCCTCTTGGTTCCTCAGCCTAAGCGAAGTGCACTCCTACAAGGAACAACAGAGTCAAACCTTTGCAGTACATCACAGCCACATACACATCTATAAATAACCACCTCAGTAGCTACAAGGTTTGGATCCATGCACAGAACAACTCCATTAATGCACTGCTTTAGGTTAGCGGCTAGCTGCCACAGGCTTGATGCAGGATTCTTCCATATCTCCTCCTTTTTGCGTAGAGGCCCTTGAGAACACCCTTGCTTTGTTGCTTAATAGGTTGCTTTAACCTATTAAGAAGCAACAGTATTGTCTAGTTTCATATCTCACTATACACTTTTCCAAACTGCAGTTCTAGTTTTGAATTATCATGTGTTGTATGTGGGACCTTTCTGCTCTCAACTTTCTTGTGGGCATGGAGGACTAGTTCTACTAGTTGCATTGCTGTTATAAGGATTAAGTTGATGCAGAATTTAAAGCATTGTGTAAACAAGTACAGTTTAGTCACTAATAAACAGGCTCTTAAAAAGGCGCATGCAAGGCAGGGGGTGTTCTGCAATGGAGTCTGGATCTTTTGTAGTATATATGATAGGAATACATTTCAAATTAAGTAGTACTAGAACATGGGTACAAAGTATCCAGTAGAGCAATCAATGTGTGAAGGGTGTGGTCTTAGCTATATGCTTTAACTCAATATCTGGAAAAGAATATGCATGAATAGATCTAAACACACCGTACCTATGAAGGAGATGGTTGCTTTAAAGCATCTGAGATCAGGAACTGTCTAGGTCAAAGGAGAGTGAGTCGCGTACTTAGCCACACAAGTATTGCTGGGATGGATGATTTTTAACAGTGGTAAGACATGGATTCATCGTTTATCTGAAGATTCAGAGAGTAGGTCTGGGAAACCTACCTATTTACATAAGGTTTTTGCCAATCCTAGTACAAGCAAGGGTAAATTCCACAACATGAATGTCTATGCTCTCAATATGAACAGCATCTCAGGATCAAAAAAAAGCATTCTCTCTTTGTCCTCAGTTCTTTGACCAGAGATCCTGCCTCTGGGGACATAACGTAACATGAACATGCCCTATTTTAAAAAGTAGCTATTATGCCAACTACTGATTAAAAAGAAATTGTAAATCCCACACAATCTGAACCTGCTGGGTAGTGAATTCCAAGGGGAATGAATTCTTCTGAAAGAACTCCAGGGTCCCTGGGTAAGCACAGCTTTGAATATGAAGAATACAAGGTAGAATATGCCCACCTAGTTTATAGACATAGTACCTTGCTGCTCAGAAAACCAAACTTGTAAAATTCACAAAGAAAAGTCAAGTATACAGTTACCCATGGACACACACACACACTCACAAATACACACACATGACATGTTCCTGCAAAACATATTTGGATCTGCAAGTACATAAAGTAGAATTTGAGCGTTAGTCATCTCAGAGGTTATGGAATTGGTTAGACTTAGGAACCATCCAACAAATAAAAGTCATCATTTTGTACTAATGTAGGAAGTAAGTACATGACTAGAAGTATCTATGTATCTTTGCCTCTACTAATCTCCATGAATTTCGCTGTTAGAGAATTCAAGCATGATCTTATTAAATAGACAGAGAGGATTATGTAAATAATATTTACAATCTGAATCTCATCATACTTGATACTGAAAACATTACAGATGAGGGTGTGCTACCTTTTATACTCTGGAAGACCATGCAGTACGTTAACTACTGAGAAATTACCTCTGATTTTTATTCTACTGATTCTGATTGTTATAACAGATACACAATTATATGACTTACTTAAAATACAAACTTTTAAAGCACATCATCGATAGAAACTTGTACTATAGATTAACCTAAACTCTCCAAGAGTTGCTGGCATTCAGATTCTTGATGCAAACCGATGAGGCCATAGATTGACGTTCTTAATTGTTTCAGTATAAAAATACCTTGAAAACGTGTCTGAGTGCTGTTCCGGAAGCTGCTTCCTTTGTTCACTGCCTGTGACTTGGACCTAGTGCTGGCATGAAAGCTATCTATGCCGTGAAGGAGCAGCTGTCTGGCTGGACAGCATGTTCAACTCCACATTGAGGGAGATGCTGTTACAGACAAGGCTGAGAGACATGCAGAGTGAGACACGCAAAAGTCTGGATCTCAGCCAGGCAGTTCTTCTTCTCCTGATATCAAGTGAATGTTAAATTACTACTTACTGAATGACTGACTAGTTAACTGAGGTGTAATTGAGGAAACCTTAGACACTGCAACAGATGTACCTCTCTCCTCCAGTATGCCTTGGAGAGCTTTCTGATTTCAGACACCTGCCTGTTCATGACACAATCCCACACTTTGGACCACATGTATGCTCAACTCTAATTGGTTTATGTCAATGTCTGCTATCAGTGAAAACATTCAGGTCATGTCCACATCAGAGTTCTGGTTCCACACACAGCGGTGTTAATCTAAAAGTCACAGGCACAAAGACATTTCTCCACAAGAGAGAATTCTATCACCACGCCAAAAAAGGAGCCTAATCAGGAATTCTAGGAAGACACGCTTCATATATATACATTCCTAGCATCCTAAGCATAAAATAAGTTATTAAAACAACTTAGAAGTATGCAAAGATGCATAGACAATTCTCTCATTCACCCAGACATGTATTAATACTGTTATTTATTTTTGTGTGCATTAATATAGGTAACTATTTCTCACGATATAAAACAAAATTTAGATCAGTGCTTTCTTCTGTAATCTCAACAATGTATATGTAGGTAGTGCCTGCAATTGCTTACAATGAGGAAAATAAATACCACCTTTCCAGATCAGTAAAGACAGGCTGCTGTAGGAACACATTTGCTAAGAAGGGCTTGCCAATACTGCTGCACTCAGCCAAGAATGTCTGAGACTCCCCGGACACTGACATATAAACAAGTATGTGTAGACTGCCACCCATGGTCATATAGGTGTCAGTTCCTTCAAACCGCATAACTTAAGCGAATGTTTATATTGCTACTAGATCCACCTGGTCCTGCTCCACCTCAACCTGTTCACCAGGGATAAGAGCAATACACGCATACCTAAAGTTATTTCTATTTAGGGAACTAATGAGAAGACCCATTAGAGCCTCTCTTGCATATAAATTTCCATTGGCCATATATTGAGGAAAGCCACTTTAGAAAATCTAAATTCCATGCAGCTTTCAAGTGCCAGGTATTAACATAGCTTCTTCTTTCCCTACCTGTTCTTAAAACACAAGAGGGATGCTTTCTCTTCTATAAACAAATAGCAACAGGGGAATTTTGTAATACATGTCTGTATCAAATTTAGTGTGACAATGTGCTTTGTGGAACTTGTGAAAACTTGTATTTGAGGCATCTTTCTAAATAAGACCATGTGCAGCACATTTTATACCCACCAGGTTCTTATACTTGATCTGTCTAAATGACAGCATATGGATTTCAGATTAAATTAAATAAAATGTGTGGCTTTCTTTTCCATGCATTCTAAGATGTTATTTTCAATTGGAATACCAGAGCTTAACATTGAATTTCTGTGTGTGTAAAATGAACTCTGTGTGAAAAATAACATAAAATATGCTTTGTTTTGCCATCCATTCCACTAAAACAGGAGAAACTAGTTTCAGACATTTCAAAAATATAAGA
The DNA here is from genome assembly GCA_019843965.1 of Rhynchomys soricoides. NCBI lineage: Eukaryota > Metazoa > Chordata > Mammalia > Rodentia > Muridae > Rhynchomys > Rhynchomys soricoides. Next base: position 9,317,001 of record JADRCH010000066.1, on the reverse strand, counting down.
AACTACTAGACTTCATTCTTTAAAATCTATCTCTCAATGTAGCAACTATGAACTTCAAGAATTTGTGGGTATGGGGAGTGGTTTTTATTTCTATCTTCTTGTTGACTTCAAATAACTAAAGTATCATAAACAAAAAAAATTGTAGCAAAATTGTTTGCACTAGGTAATGTACAAAGATTTCTGTCATTAATTTAGAAGAAAATTTAAATAGATGTTCTTCTAATTGTTTGTTTAAGAGTGATAGTTTTAGAAGATTTATCCTAGATCAAATTATAAAAACCCAATCTTTTTTCTCTATCACCTCCTCATTAACCTCACAGGGACAGTCTTTCTTTCATTTTTCACTCTTCTTCCTCATGGTTCCTAACCTTCAGGCTTGTCTCTATCTGTATTTCCCGAGGGTCTTGAATAATGTCAGCTAATTTGATAAAATGATGCAAGTTGAAGCAATCCTTATGAAAACACCAAAATGTGTTACTGCTCCAACAATATTTAGGTGCATTCAACAGTGGCCAAAACTGGATATACCCAGGAATGGGAGTATTGGGGAATTCAGCTCTTCCAACAGAAAAATCTAAGATCAAGCAAGGACAAAGGCTATTTAGCATTTCCAGAGACACATTCCTATTTCCGCTGTGGAAAAGGAATTTCTACTTACAAATCACAGCCAGTGGTTGATTTCAGACAGAAGATTATGAAAGAGGATTTCTCCATATCAATGAGTGGACCTATAGTCGCAATTCATGTGAAATGTAGGTTTTTATGGGTGTCAATTAGCCAAAGGCACCTACTCTTCAGAAGGGCACAGCTCAGCACCTTGTTTGGACTAATAATTGCTATCAAAATTTTGTAAGAGAACAGAGTCAATGCAATTAATACATATAATGAAAAGAGATTTATTATACTGGTTAAGAAGTTATGGCTGGAGTTGAAGAATGGCTTTCTCACATTAGAGGTGCTGAGAGCCTACTAGTTATTTATTCTACAAGGCTGATGTCTCAACAGGCCCAATCTGGCACTAAAGAAGAGGTTGAGAAGGAGAGCGACCCTATAAGAAGACCAACAATCTTAACTAACCTGGATCCCCGAGATCTCTCAGACACTGAGACACCAACCAGGCAGCATTCACCAGCTGATATGAGACCCCCAACACATATACTGCAGAGGACTGCCGGGTCTGGCCTCAGTGAGAGAAAATGAACCTAAACCCTTGAGAGACTTGAGGCCCCAGGGAGTGGGGAGGCCTGGCTGGTTGTGGGGATGTGAGGGGTGTAGGGACATCTTCTTGGAGGCAGGGTGGTGGGGGAGGAGGAATGGGATGGGGAACGGTTGGAGGGCAGAACAGGAGGGGGATAGCGACTGGATGGTGGAGAAAGACAACAATAACAACAACAACAACAACAAGGAAGAGCTGGTGCTCTTTGGTTTATGTTGAAATCCTAAAGAATTTGTCTCTACTAGCAATGAAGAAACACTGTAGTAACAGGATAGGACTTGCCATTGAGAATAGAGGGGAATAATGCTCAAAGCAATGTGTCCTTCCTTCGTTGGTGTGGGGTGCACCAGGTGCTGTCAGATTCATGGTGAGAAAACCCATCACAGGAATGTCAAGTAGCTTGTATTTTATTTAATTCCACATGCAGTCAAGTTGAAAACCAAGATTTTAGCCATTACGGATGTGACTTGCAAACAGGAATGTTTATCACAAGACCTGAATTTATATCTAGCTGTTCCTTCAGGGCGTAGCTCTTATTAAGTAAAAGTGATAGTTTTACCAGTTTGGGCTTAGATTCCCAATTGTACTCTATTCTGCCTCACTTTGATTATTATCCATAGTTTTGACTATCAACTCAGAGCTGATATTAAAAGATTCATATGCCTGACCCTCTGCCTATCAATTCTTAGTGAAATATATATCCTTCATCCATCTCTGTATTTAACTGAAACAATAGTGCAATCCAACATGATTCAGTCCATGCATGGAGTAAAAGCCAAGGAAGTAACACTCAGCTATAAGACAATTTAACAATAAAACCCAGTAATTATTTCAAACATTAAAGCATCATTGAAATATATTCCCTATCTAGTTGAGAAATACGCATGATCAAATCTCCCGTCCCAAGATCTATGTCTTCAGTGGACATGTTCATCTTTGACCTATCACCTCACAAACCTTTGTATGGTTTTGCGCATAGTTTGCTCTGCTGTTTAACAGTGTCCTCCTATGTTCGTATAACATTTGTTTCACATACCAGAACACAGAACCAAGTTCTAAGCCTGTGTGAAATAAGTGCATGAGGAATACTTGGAGTTGTCGGATCATCTGCACTGTTCATTTACATGGACATAGCTTTTACTCTAGCTAAATATATTTGTTTTATTCTAGAATGAGATAAACAGATTGATAAGAACTTAATAGGTAATAAAACTCCCATGTGTCCAGTCCTGTTTACTAAAACATCAACGTATAAGTGAATATTTGCAGACATTTTAGTGGCATTGTATTATAGATAAAGTTTGCTAAAGCAGAACGTGAATCTAATTCAATTTTTAACTTCAGGTTTCAGTAAACAGCATTATATGAGAGGGCAGCAATACCATTCTCAGCACAGTGTGAATTCATAAGGCACTACAGACAAAGCCAAATTTGGGGGTTAAGCAGGTCTATTTTTATTTTAAGTCTTATATAAAATCACTTCATTCAATACACTTTTGTCAACACCGGTCCTCTTAGCTGCCAGTTTTTCTCATCAGTGCTGATCTTAGGCATGTGGCTCTCACCATGTTTCATCAGTATATATTATTTTTATAATGATTAATTGCACAGAGACATTCCTTGAAATATGAACATGAAATATAATAAAGATAAACTTAAATACAATGAGTATATTCAAAATTCCTTCTTTCTGCCGTTGCAGTATCGCTATAAAGTGGGTGTTGGGAAAACAACATTTTTAGTTATACAAATGATCTAACATGTAACTATGAGTGGAAGAAAGAGCCATTTTTATACTTGACATTATATGACCCTCTCTACCTTCCTAGGCAGAAAATCACCAGAACAATTAGAATACCGAATATAACTTTTACAGTATAAAACATATTACTCCTTAGGAACCTATAAAAGGTTCTAGAATTTTTATCTTTAGCTTTATATCCTTCACTTTAAAATACATTAATGTAGTCAGCCAACAGGAATTAAAAATTATTCCACTTCTTTATGGAAAAACTATGGGGAACTTCCTTACATATTAGGAAAAGTTATTTAACACTTTATTAAACTTTTTAAATTGAGAGGTGTGGTTAATTCTCTTTTATCTACATTTTCACAAAGACCCATTCTGTCTTTTTCCAGATATAATAAACTAGTATTATAGTGCTTTTGTGAATGGATGCATTAATAATAATATGCCATTTATATTCTGAGCCTAGCAAACCTCACCTTGAGGGACCTTTGTCTCATTTACTTGATTCATTATTGCTCTAACTAACAGCATTTCAGGTTCCATGTATCGCTGCCCTATTTAGTTCTAATTTGTAACATCATAACCTTTGCTTAACCTCTCTTTCAGGAAAATCTTGCAGCTCCTCTTCTACACTGAGAAACTGCATAAATATTTAAATGTTAATTCAGAGTATGTAAGAGTGATGTCAAAGTCTCTCTTAAAGCCAAATTTCCATGGATTTCCAATAGTAGCATTACAGTATGACCTAAAAATCAGAAGGTGTCAATTCTTCCTCTTAGTCTGAAGCACTGTTTGTTCATGAAAGAATCTGAAAATATCTCAAAGGTCTAAAGTTGTTCTCCTTTTAGCCTGTTCATTTTAAAGACAAATGGGAACTTGTCAAACAGCTCAGAAAACTGTGCAAATAATTATGGAACCGCCAGTCAAGAGAGTCGCACTTCCTCGCTTCTCAAACTGTGGCTTTGATAAGTCAAAAACTTTCAACTGCTTATCTTGCTCATTCCGCCCACAAAATCCCTGAACTAATCATAGCTTATGAAGCCCTGTTGTCAAAATAAAAAAAATTATAAAGGTATATATTCTTGATATTAAATTAATTTTGTCAGTCATTCAAAGTAGCAATTTAAATGCTGAGCTGAAGATAAATGCTCCCATTATTAGGTAGATGTTTTATTTTAAAAGACTAGTAGGATTCTTGACATACCAGGAGACTAAATTTAAAAGTACAGTATACGAGGATTTTATATTTGACAAGATCACATAGTCCATAATAAGTTAACTTTCCACATGAAATATCATTCCACAAAAATGATGGTGAACTTATCAATTTACATCCTTTTGTGTGATAATTTGCAAAAAAACTATTCATTGGTTAGAAAACCATGAAGGTGACTACTGCTCCATCTTCAATCTTAAGGGTTTGTTCCTCTCAAAGTCTCCTTCAGAGTTGGAGATTCTAGTTAACTAAAGCTTTGCAACTTGGAGCACTTATGGTTTCTGCGGAGTGCTTTTCCTCTCTAATCCATGATAGCTGCTATTCATTGAACCACACTGTTATTCCCATAGCAGAGAGGCAGATTTAAACACACAGAAGTGATAAAATAATATTGATAATACAGTATTGTTGGGAGATAATGGGGATGGGGTGTCTGCCTCAGAATGAGGTGCAAACTGAGCAGTAACTTAGGAATTCCATTTTCTACCACAGCTACTTCCCAGGATATGCTCAGCATCTGTGCAGGGGTATTATTATGATTAAATCACTCAAGTGGTTTTTTGAGAATAGTCCGTAATATGTTTTCTATATTGTTTACATTTAATAATAGAAAATTATCTCTGTTCTTAAAGTTTACTCAGCATTGTAAGATTTTTAATCCTACCAACATACATATTTGAAAAAAGATTTACTTTTCTCTATGAAAACTGTACTCATCAAAGTTCATCTTATAATTACCAATGATGCCTTGCACAACTATAGTATGTTTTAAATGAACTAGTAGAAGTTTAGGCAAAAACTAAAAATATATTTAACAATTCCCAGCCCCCAGTGTCCAGTCATAGGAAACAGGAATGTAATAACTGACTTTCACTTAAGAGTAATAAAAAGACAGGTTTTTATGCCTTCAAAATACATATGCGGCTCTCTGGTTTAATGCTCAATTTTCTCTAAGAAATTAAGGGTAACAAAAAGCAGCTCAGAGTAGAGGTTTAAATTTGTTTATTTTTGCCTATAAATATCTCTGTTATCTGAGGTATCGGGAAATTATGTGTTCTGCTTAATCAAATATTCTGGCTAATAGAGTATTAGGCTATTTAATTTCATGTATAAATCACTGATTATGGGAAATTAAACTGCAATCAATCTCTTAGCATGGAAACTAGACTCAAGTTACAATATCAGCTCTTCTTGGTGATTCAAAGGCAGCTTCTGAGATTCATATTCCTGATGGATGGCAGCTCATACACAGACATCATTTTCTGACTTTGTTCTGCTTTGCTTTTCTGTTTTGTTTTACTGAAAATTCCCAGATCCACCAGGCATAGTAGAGCATGCTTTCAATATCAGGAGGCAGAGGCAGGTAAGATCTCTGTAAGATTGAGGCTAGCCAAGTTTATGTAGCAAGTTACAGGACAGCCAGAGAGAAATAATAGAGAAATCCTGTCTCAAACAAACAACAACAGAATTTTCCAAATTCAACCTTAGAAATGGATAGACTTTTTCAAAAATATTTTGGTAGAGTATATTTTTATCATATTTTTTCTCCTTCAATTCCTCCAAGATCCTTTCCACCCCTTTACCCACCCAACTTTATGTTCTATCGTTCTATCGTTCTATCTATCTATCTATCTATCTATCTATCATCTATCTATCTATCATCTATATCTATCTATCTCTGGGTCTCTCTCTCTCTCTCTCTCTCTCTCTCTCTCTCTCTCTCTCTTATTTAACCTTCTGCCCAACAGAACCCACCCACACACACAAATGAAAATCTAAACAAACAAAAATTCAGTAAGACAAAAGGTAATGAAAGACAGAAAAATAAAACAAAGTTTGTCCACAGAAATACCACCCAGTTCTTTTTGTATTGGACAACTATACCTAGTCATGGAGTAGGGTCTGGAGTGTAGTTGAAATACCCAGTGAGATTCCATTGGAGAAACTATCTTGCCACTTACCAATAAGTATCAATTGCAGGTCATTTCTTGGTAAGGAGTGGAGAACCATGTCTATTCCCCCCTCTCAGTTCCAGAACCATAGCTGACTTATTTCTGTACATATCTTGGGCATGCTGCCACAGTATCTGTGACTTCATACATTGTTGGATTTTGTGAAAGTCCTTTTCTACATCCAATGAGATGATCATGTTATTTTTATCTTTCAATATGTTTTTGTGGTCAAATGAATTCATTGATTTACATATGTTGAAACATCCCTGCATCTCTAGGATGGAGCCAATTTGACCTTGATGTATAATTCTTTTGAATCATTCTTGGATTTAGTTTACAAGTATTTTACTTCAAAGTTTTAGATCAGTACTCATAAGTGATATCAGGGTAAAGATAGTCTCATAAAAATAATTAAGAAATGTTTGTTCCATTTCTGTTTTGCAGGAAAATTTGAGGAGTATTGGCATCAATTTTTCTTTTAAGGTTTGGTAGAGCACTGAGCTGAATCCATATAGCTCTTGGCTGATTTTGGCTGAGATACTTTTAATTTACTTTTAATATACTGCTTGTATTTAAATGGGGGTTCTGAGACTGTTTAATTTAGTTATTTGAGTTTGATTTATCTTTAGCAAGTGGTATATGAAGAAATTCATGCTTTCTTGTTAAAATAACCTGTGCTTAAGAATTTCCCCAGGTGTATTACCTGGTGCTTACTATGGGATATAAAGAATGTAAAAGGGAAGTGTGGCAATTTGAATGTGAATGGCCCTTATAGGCTCCGATGTTTGAATAAGTCCATAGTTAGTGCACTGTTTGGGAAGGATTAGGAGGTACGCCTTGTTGGAGAAGATATGTCACTGGGGCAGGCTTTACATTCTCAAAAGACTCACAAAATCCTCAATGTGTGTCTCTGTCCCTCTGTCACATGTTTGTGCATAAAGATGTGATCTATCAGCTCTCCATGGCTCCATACCTTTCTCCACTATTATGGACTCTAACACTCTGAAACCATAAGCCCAGTTAAACACTTTCTTTCATAAGTTTCCTTGGTTGTGGTGCTTTGTCAGAGTAATAGGATAATGAGTAAGACAAAAAGAATGACAACCCTGTATGTGATGGTATTACTAATGTGTTTCTAACCAGATTGTAACTGGATTGTGAGACTTGTTATAAACATTCAGAAATCCTCAAAAAATATTATATTTACTCACTAATTATTTTCTTTGAAATGCCAAACATATTTTCAAGCTATGTTGTTTAACTAGAGACACCACCATAGAGCCATTTCCATAGATCTCTATAGCAAGTGTTTGGCTGGGTTCTAAATGACACACAATTAACATTATATTTTAAATGATAGAATTTTGGAAGTCATCATAGTATTGGAAGTCATCATAGTATACCATCAACCTTTTATAGAGTTATTGCTGTAAAATAAAAACTCCTGCCAAAGTCATCAGAAGTCATGCCGAAAAGAGTTTTTCAAATTGTTGATTTGAAGCACCTTCTGGCAAATTATCAAGTGTTTCATGGTTTCACGTCATTAGAATATTAAATGTAAAGCACAAAAGTGACCTCACAAGAAATATAACTTTTACCTTAAATCAGTGGTCAGTCATAGATTGCCTGTCATGTGTTATCTCTAAAGTAACCACCTGATTGTGGGTGATGTCATGGGCTAGCCTTGAAATCTCCTAGAAAAAGCTACTTCTTTTTGGTTGCATCCTTCTTCTAAATGTGTAAACATTTGTGTTGGCTCTGAGTAAACAAACACTCAACAATTTAAAATCTATAATGCGGCATCTGTTTTCAAAATTCTGTTTAAGCCTATACCAAAAACGTTTCCTATCTTAACATTTTATTTTTAAGTTTATAATGTAACTACATCCTGTCCATCCTCTCCTCCCTTCAAACGTTCCCACAAAGCCCTCCATAGTGTCTTTCAAATTCACGTCCTCTAATTTCATTAATTATTTTTACATGCTTATTCTTAGGTTGAAAACATTTTTTTGGGATAAAGCCTTTTTTGTTCAAGAGTAATAATGGAAGATTAGTAATATTTTAGGAAATGTAAAGTCCCTTCCATGCTTTAAGGGACCTCTACTAGTTTTCAGTCTCAGAATTTTAGATCTTTCGTTTGTAATTTTTTTCTATGTGATTTAATGAAATGGGCATGAGATAAATTTCACTCCAGAAAGAAGAAGCAATATAAGATATTTTAAGAATTGTTCTGCCCAAACCAAAATTTTTTCCTCCATTTGTTTTTCTAATTTTTATCCGAATGAATATAAGCAGGGGACTTTATCCTCAATTCTCTGTGCCAATCTATGTTATGGTTGATATAACCAAAGTCAAATGTGCCTACACATAAATACAATCAAAAGATGGAAAACTACAATATTTAAGAACATTTTGTCTTTTTTATTATGGAAATGTGAAATTTTAGTGTTTTATTTTGTTCAAATTTTACATGTACTTTCACAGTAGACTTGATAGTGGAAAGTTTCCATAAGAGATCCTAAAATACTTAAGATTTGTAATGAAAGTATTTTCATTAAATGTGTGTAGTTCATTAAGTTATTCTACCCAAATCATTGTCTCCTAAATGTAGCAAGGAAGACTGTGAACTAATGGTGGCAGACAAATCTGCTACAGCAGAGTTACTTTCCATAGTATGTTTTCAGATCTCATCATTATTAGAAAGTACATTTTCTTTAGTTTTTTCTTCTTTTAACCAATAGTTCTAAGTTAATTTTGAAATTTTAAAGAGTTTTTATACATTTGTGTGTGTGTGTTATATTTTATTTTTACAAAATACACAAATTGATTGTTAAACATTCACATCTAGTTCATTTAGCACCCTGAATCACTGTCTTTGCTTTCCAGATTAAATCAAACTAATTACATCCTGGTTACTTGACTATGAAGTCATATGACACCACTTTTAATTTGTTTATGCCATCTTACTCATTTGTTAAGAGAATATCTACCCATATGTTGTTCAGTAGAGAAGATGGCTGCCATTATACATACATTAACATACTCATGATTCAAAGATGCTGTCTCTGATAGATATATACTCCTTTCTTTGAGAAAGGTTTGCCTTGAAATGCTTATACTAGAGACAGCTCTTACTGCATAACTCAAGGATTACCACCTGCAAACTCATGGTCATTTGTATTCTATGAACTTGTTAAGTTTTGTCAATACTGCTTTGAATCCTTTAAAACAGAAGAGAATGAGGGATGAAGTGAATTTATCATAGCTGATACATGACATGAACATCTGCTCACAATAATCTAGGCAAAATTAGTTTAAGTCTATCAGGCAGAAGAAGAATTTAAATGGCCTAAGACGAAGCACCCAGATTGATGATGGCTGCTGCCAGAATGTCACTGAGTTACTTCATTGTTTTGATCATCTGCTATCTATGTCCACTCTTCTGTTCTTAAATCCAGAGATGCGACTGTCAAAATGACATGTGCTATACTTCTCTACACCCCTTAGCCTAGACACTGAATGCAGAAGTAAGAACTGTTGTGAGAATTCTTTTCTAATATTCTTCTTGCTTTAACTCCCCTTCTTGTTTTGACTTTTTTCCCTTTCTAATATAATATATAATCTTCTTGAACTTTACCAAGGGTATTTCCACCAAGTCCATCATTTTTAATAAAGGCTGTCCTATCACAAAGTGACTGACTGTCATAGTTCGATTGGACAGCTTTCGACGAGCTACCCTGGTTGTAAACGTCCCCTTATTTTATCTCTCTTTATGCTATTTCATTTCTTCTACTGAGAGCTATTTGAAGGTAATGTTCCCCAAGAGGTTTTACATCCTCATAACTGCACTTACTAAATGTTTGTGATCATGCATAAGCCGGTTAACTATTCTCAATCTTAGTAAAGCCATCAAAATTAGAGAAATTTCCTACTTTATGAAAGAGTGTTAAGGAAAGAAAGTCATTCTGGTGTAAAATAAACTTAAAATATTTCATATATCTGATATCTATTCTATGCAGTTGTTGAGTCTGAAGTCAATATACCTTTGTTGTATTTTTCACACTAAGAATTATAAAAAAAATTATCTTTAACTTAATTTACCATTTTAAAAATACTTATTATTATTAGAAATGATAAAAAGAAATTTTAAATCTTCACAATTTCCGTACTGTGTATACTTCTTACTTGGTCACTTAACATGCATGATCAAGCAACTCTCTGTCTAAGTTTTCAAGAAGATATGCACTTAGCCACTATTGAGACAAAAACTAAGTCTCTCAAGTTCTAAAACCAGAGATGCCTTCTTTTTCATCCCTCATTTTTCTGCCCCATTTAGTCATACCCAGGATACAGTTTCAGTACATTTACCAATGGGTTACAACATACAGACCTCCATGGAATAGAACAAGAAAACAAAACCTATATCCCTAAAGGCAAAGTATCTTGCTCTTACACATTCTATAAGAAAACTTGATCCCTGGGGAGTTCTCACCAATATTTACTCTACAGCTGAGTGAGAATGAGATCAAAGATTATGAGATAAGATGTTTGATACATGAGCCCCAGGCAAACACTCTAACAAAGTTGAATAGAGAGTTCAGCTTCAGAACATCAGACTGGTGGCCAGTTTCCTCAAATTTGCACAAGCCAACTCATTTGTCATTTTTCTTAGTGTGCCTGGTGTGCATAGCTTCTTCAAGAACTTCATAAAAACTGATTGACAAGTGGGAGAGTAGCCAGGGGAAGCTGAGCATTGAACTTAAGACCTTCTTTTAATATTTTAACACTGAGCAACCTTCTTCTCCTGCTCAGATAGTCTGTTCCCTGAGGCTTACAGAGGATACTATAACATTCCCTTTGGTATTTATCAACATGTATCAGATAAGATTGTGACAACCTCTTATTAAAAACAAAGAGTTATGAATCTAGGATATCATTCCCTATTTATATTTTATTTAAAATAAACTTTTATTAAAATATATTCTGATTATGATTCCCCTTCCCCCAATTCTTCCCAACTTCTCCCCATCCAAATCCACATATGTTCTTTCTCTCCCTCATTAAGATACAAACAGGAAAATCTTTTTTAAAAAAAAAAAAATGTATTCAGTTTATATATATGAGTACACTGCTGCTGTCTTCAGACACACCAGAAGAGGGTATCAGATTACATTTCCATTACAAATGGTTGTGAGCCACCATGTGGTTCCTGGGAATTGAACCCAGGACCTTTGAAAGATCAATCAGTGCTCTTAACCACTGAGCCATTTCTCCAGCCCAGAACTCCATAACGGATGCTAAGTGAAATCAAATAAATGAGAATCAGCAGAACATTCAGGGTTAAAAAAATATTTGCTGTTCTGTTCGTGAAATTTCTGCTGTGCCAATGAGTTCAAGGCTCTTCCCCACTTTCCCTTCTATTATATTCAATGTATCTGGTTTTATGTTGAGGTCCTTGATATGCTTGGACTCGAGCTTTGTGCAAGGTGAGAAATGTAAGATCAACAATTGATAAATGGGACCTTGTGAAACTGAAAAGCTTCTGTATGGCAAAGACACCATCAGTAGGACAAATTGGCAACCTACAGATTGGGAAAAAATATCTTCACTAACCCTACATCCATCAGAGAGCTAATAACCAAAGTATATAAAAAGAACTCAAGAAGTTAACCTCCAAAAACCCAAATAACCTAATTTGAAAAATGGGGTACAGAGCTAAACAGAGAATTCACAAAAGAAGAATCTTGAACAGCTGAGAAGCACTTAAAGAAATGCTTAAAGTCTTTAGTCACAAGAAAAATCAAAACGACCCTGAAATTCCACCCACACCAATTAGACTCATGAAGATAAAATCTCAGGCAACAGCATATGCTGGCAAGGATGTGGAGAAAAAAGAACACTCCTCCATTGGTGGTGGGATTGCAAGCTGGTCTAATCACTTTGGAAATCAGTCTGGCAGTTCCTCAGAAAACTGGAAATAGTTTTACCTCAAGACCCAGCTATACCTGGGCATATACCCAAAAGATGCTACAACATACAACAAGGACACATGTTCCACCATGTTCATAGCAGCCTTATTTGTAATAGCCAGAAGTTGAAACAACCCAGATATCCCTCAACCAAAGAATTGATACAGAAATTGTGGTTCATTTACACAATGAAATACTATTCAGCTATTAAAAATGAGGAAATCATTAATTTTGCAGGCAAATGGATAGAACTACAAAATATCATACTTAGGTAACTCAGACTCAAAAGGACATGCATGTTATATACTCACTAATAAGTGTATATGAGCCAAAAAGTGCAGAATACCTAGAATATAACCTATAGACCATAAGGAGTGTAACAAGCAGAAGGCCCAAGTGAGGAGGCTTTACTCTCACTTAAAAGGGGGAAGAAAATAATCCAAGGAGGCAGAGGAAGGCAGGGTCCTAGGTGGGAGACGGGAGGTGGAGGGGAAAAGGGGAACAGGGTCAGATATGGGGGAAAGGGACAGAAGAGAATCCCGGAGGACCAAGAGAATGAATGGAAAGAAGCAGCCTTGGGGAGTGGGAGGTGGGGGACTGTCTAGAGAGTACCAGAAGCCCAGGAGATGAGACTCTCTCAGGACTCATTGTGGGGTGACCTTAGCCAAAATGCCCAACATTGGGGAAAGGGAACTCAAAGAGTCCACCTCCAGTCGGTAGACAGGGCATCAAGTGGAGGGACAGGGTTACCAACCCACAGTCAAAATTCCTGACCCAGAATTGTTCCTGTCTAAAAGAACTGCAGGGACAAAAACAGAGAAGAGACTGAAGGAAAGGTGGTCCAATGCCTGGCCCAACTTGGGATCCATCTCATAGGGCAATACCAAGGCCTGACACTACAAATGCTATTATGTGCTTACAGAAAGGAGTCTGGCATGGCTGTCTTCTGAGATGCCCTACCAGCAACTGACTGAGAAAGAAACAGATACTTACACACCCAACCATTGGACTGAAGTCGGGGATGCCTTTGGTTAAGTGGTTATTAGCCCAAAAGTTCGAAATACCCAAGAGTCACTTTGCAGCAACAGTGGGGCTGAGTGTGAGGTCCCAGATGGAGGACTTGGAGAAGAGACTGAAGAAGCTGAGGGAGTTTGCATCCCCAGGGAGGCAGCAACAGTGGCAACTGGCCTGACCCCCCGATATACTCCTGGAGACTGATCCACCAAGCAAAGAATACACATGGAGGGACCCATGGTGTTGGCCACATATGTGGCAGAGGAGGGTCTTGTTAGCCATCAGGGGGAGGAGAGGCCCTTGGGCCTGAGGGTGTTAGATCCCACAGTATAGGAGAATGCCAAGGAGGGAGGACGAGAGCGGGTGGGTGGGTAGGTGGGAGAATAAACCCATAGTGGCAGGGGGAAGGAGGGAGGAAATGGGGAGGTTCCAAAGGGGAGATCTGGAAAGGGGAAAACATTTGAAATGTAAATAAAGTAGAAAAAAAAGATAACAAAAAAATAAATAAAATAGGGAAAGAATTGAAGAAGCTGAAAGGGAGAGTGACCCCAAAGGAAGACCAGCAGTCGTAACTAACCCAGACACCGGGGAGCTCAGAGACTGAGCCACCCACCAGGAGCATACATGGGCTGGTCTGAGGCCCCTGGCACATATATAGCAGAGGTCTGCCTGGTCAGGCATCAGTGGGAGAAGATGTGCTTAATCCTTGAGAGACTCTAGGACCCAAGGAAGGGGCATGGTGGGAGGAGCACCGTCTCAGAAGAAAGGGGGAGGAACTGTGGAGGCTGAGACTGATAGGGTTCCAATCACTGGAATGTAAATAAATAAAATAATTTTTAAAAATACTTGCTGAATAGAAATACAATATGAAGATATGTGGAGCTAATACCAAAGTTTGATGCTGAAATCTGGAAGTTAAAACTCCAGAATTTTCAAAAACTTATCAGCATAAAATTATCTAGTCAGAATTACCTTACAGGAAAACAAAAGGAAGAACAAGAGTACATGTAGTCAGCTCTTGCCCTGCATTATGTTATCCTGACTCTTCATAGCAAGTCATTGAGGCTCAGATTGGATTTGGTGATTACAACTCTGCAGGCAGAAGGTGGGAAAGCTAGAATTCAAACCTGGTGCTGACCAGAATTCAATTTCTTTACTATTCCCCAAGCCATCTCTAATGAACAATTTTCAGTGGTTAATGCTTTATCCATTAGATATGTGAAAACTTTCTATAAACAAGACAACCTGATAGGAATAGCAAGGCACACAACAAAACACAAGCCATGGATTGATAAGTTGATAAACAAGAATTACTGTAAGTCATTAAATGTACAGAACCAAAAGGGTCTGCAAGTATGAGCCATGATAACTGATAGGTGTAAAGTAAGGAACAGATAAAGGGAAGAAGCTGTTGGCTAGGAAATTCTTAGACTGTGAGTTAAATTTTAGTATTGCTGATAAATGAGTGGACTGATTCCCTCTGTTTCACAGCTGTAGAAAAATTGCCAGGAATATGCTTCCTCCTGATTGAAGTTTAAAAACCAGCAGTCACTTCAAATTTAGATGCTTCTGCATATGATGACCACATGTGTCTGGGAGTCTTTAATAATTAAATGCAAATAAGTGAATGAGCTCAAACTCTTCACTAGCTACTTGGCTTTGATGAGTTGTCAGCACTTACTTCTGTTCTTTATAAATAGAGCGGGCACCATGATTTCAATTTGGTGCATAATTACTCCACATTTATTGTGCAGGAGACCTAACGTAGAGATAGCAGTTATTTTGCATGCCAGTGGAGTACACAAAGACAAAGTATGTCAGTAATGTCTCAGGGAAGACTTATCCTGCTCCAATGACTAGCAAGTACAAAGAACAATCTTTAAACACAACCCACAAGTGGGATGGGGAAGTCCTCATCTTCACATAGTTTGAGCACATCTTGCCCAACTTCTTTAATTTGAGCTACAAACTTTACTAATTGGTATTTATGAAATTATATTCTCATAAATTTATATCTACTATGGACAAAAATAATGATGATGTGAACCTTATAAGGAATACTTATTTGTGGAAAAAGTAAAGATATTCCCTGTGCCCCCATTCTAATATACTTGTTATTGGTTACCCAAACAAAATGTAATACTATTTTTAATGTATTCATCTTATGAGAATTTTGTGTTTGCTCTGACCTGAAGGCCACACATTGTTATTACCTTGTTAATCTTTCTGCTTCTGAGCAATGGTTTTTTCTAAGTTGTTGTTCAAAATCCTTAGATTCATAGAATGGCTCTCCTTTTCATGTTTTTCAATTCAAAATTTTCAGAGACATGAATTGAAAAGATATTAAAATAAATGCTACTATAATAACATAACTTAAATAGTATGATATGTCATAGTTTCCAATACTCAAATTTTTCCTAAATAAAACTGTAAAATCAGTTAATAAATGCCCTAGTGGAAAACATTTAATCTTGGAATATTCATAACAGTGTTTCCATTGAAGACAACGAGTGTAGATGTACAACACAAAGCATAAATGTTCACACCATGCCCGGAATCTCCATATTAAAATGGCTTCTCTGCAAGCTTCCTTTATAAGAGTGTTGATTAAAAAAAAAAAATAGATTTAAGAATTGCACTTGCTGTTTGTCCCAAGTATGGTAATAATTAAATATGTTCCACATATAAAACAGGAGGGAATGATCACCATTATTCCATCAGAGAACAGTACAAAGAACCGAAATCAGTGTTTATCTTTTAATTGACAGATAATAAACTCTACTCTGAGAGGTGGAAAGATGGCTCAGCAGTTAAGAGCTCTTCCAAAAGAATAGGTTTGGGGTTTCCAGGAACCATATTGTGTGCTCCGAACCACATAGAACTTAAGCTCTAGGGAATCCAATATTCTCGAGCCTCAGTGGCCACCCACAAACATACAGAGAAGTAAAAATAAAATAGAACTTATTGTTTTTTCTCTGAATCATGTATGAAGAAACCGTCTAGGTCCTGGCACCTGCTATGACCTTAGAGACAGAAGAAATAGACTCCCTGAATTTTCTCTTTTTCCTTGCCTTTTCTGGATAGGAAATTACTCTTTAAACAGCACATTTGTCACTGTGAGAAACCCACAGTCACAGAAAGCAAAGGGAAAAGGTAGAAATACTCCAATAAGCAAAAGTACTTACGTGGGAAAACTAAGGATGTCTTGGTTTTATTTCAGTATAGACCATATGATTTTTCTTGATTTTTTTTTTGCATTTTTGCAACTTACATTTTCATCTCTAGCTGAAAAGATAATAGGATGCTGTTCTTTCAGAGCAGTGGCTGTGGGCAGATTGTTAGCTAAATCGATGCAGGCAGATTCTGTCTTCTTAAAGAAAAAAAACTTATTCTGGAACTGACTTCTGTATATGGTAAGCAACTAGGCTCTTAATAACTCAGTAAAATTTATGGTGGTAAAGAGGTGGGGCTTTCCCTTTGTTCTATAAAATCAGCTTGCAATTAGGCCTCAGTTGTTCCATAACAGATATTATTGACTTTCAAATTGTTTGTTCAAAAAATGGATCATATTTCAATATCTATATGCTTTAGATGTTTATGGCAATAAGAAAACAATGATACAGCAACCTACAGCATAGCACTGAAGCTCTTTATTAGGCTTAATTAACTTTCAGGGAGTTTGATAAAGTGAAAATACAAATACTTGAGACAATATCATTTGAACTGTAAGGACAAAGGTCAGAACTCTCTGAGTAATTCACAGCTCTCTCTGCACTGGGCAAAGCTGTTCAGTGTCCCTTCAAATGGTCAGATGACTTCATTCTTGTATACTTTGGTGAACACTACCTATAATACAAATCTGTATTTTCTTTGGCTAACGTGAAAACCCCCAAAAGGTAACATTCTCACATTACAAACGAATAGATGTCTTTATCCACTGCTTTGTGGGATTTAATTCAAATTTACCCACAACAAAATCTGTGATGATGAAGATGATATCATTACTAGGATCAACCAAAATAATGTCAGTTTCAGTTTAAGGATCTCTATCATTAGTCTGTCACCTCAGTTTGGACTGATAGCAGAAATAATTTCATTGGTTTCAAATTTTTCTTTATCTTTGAAAGTAACAAACAAAATAATATATTGCACATAGATACAGCATCATTGATCCTACAGATAAGGAAATCACACTCATTGAGTGAGAGGATAGAGTACAGTGGTGAGCTCCAAAGACCTTTCTCATTCATGCTTTTGAGCTTTAGCCTTATCTGGGGAACTAAATATACTTGATAATCTCAGGCAAGAAGCTATCACAGATTCTGAAGCACAATTACATTGATGCTTGAAATGACTCCAAGCAAATTGCTAAATGGAAACTAAACCAACCAAAAGAGAAAGTCCATAAATCCAACAGCTCTCTCGTTCCCTTTCTATGCATATGTAGGAAAACCAACAAACACATCGCTCTAACAAAATGAAGCTATCTTTGGCCAATGATAATGAAACTATAACAAAATCCAGTTAATCATAAATATAGCTGAGCAAATGCAAACTAGACAGCATAAAGTACAGATAAAAATCTATGCATCACTTAGATAATTCCATGGCTTGACATTATTTTGGTTGATCCTAGTAATGAAAGACAACTACCGTTTGTCCATCTCTCCCAATTCCTCGGAAGAAAAATCATACCCATTTACATAAAGAAAAGAAATTGCTAAGTTTGGCTTATACATATGGTGGGGAAAAGAGGATTTGAGGAAGTAGCAGCTGAGGTCTAGGCCACCAATAATTAAAGCAATTAGAGTATGACTTAAGTCGCCAAGCACCACACAGAGCAAGAGCATAAGCACTCATAAAGTCAAACTTCCCCCACATTAAGTAAAGTCTTCTCATTTTCATTGAGATTTTCTTAACTTTTTCTCTGTTTAATTGAAACAAGCCTTTTCCATTTGCCCTTTGTCATAAGATTCCTTTCCATGTACCTCAATGCACTTAAGTCAGTCTGCTTAGTCTTCAATTTGCCAATGAAGAATGGGCCCAAGAATGGACTGAAGTGATCTGGATTCCAATGTAAACCTGGCCATCCAAGCATCCCATGAAGACTTTCTGGCTATTTAAAATACATTTCACTAAGCTGATAAGCATGATAGACTCCTCAGAATTCTTTTTACAATGAACTTTAAAAGATTAGAATAAAATAAAAATAGAAATAAAAGAGTAGATCAATTGTTATTTTGCCAAAGTACAAAGAGAGTTGAATATGGCAGAAAACCTGTTCTCCTAAGTAAAGAAGTCTCAGTACAGGTAGGAACAAAACACAAGACAGGAAGTGAAGTCCGCTCCCAAGGAGTGAAGGAATAAGAAAATCCAATGTTTAGGCAGTTGCTAGAATGCTAAGGGAAAGTGATTCTATTTCTATGTACATGAAGTTTCAAATGTTCAGAGTACTTATCTTCTCTCATCAGCTGTACACAGGGTCTTCTCATAAGTACAGGTCTCACCAGAATCACTGCATCAGCACAGAGAACAGGGCTTTCTACTTTCCCCAGCAGTAGGAAAGCAAGGCAGATGCAGAAAATTAGCTTGCCCCACCCAGATGTGCTAGGCCTCCGCAATCCTGTCCAGAAACCTGAAGTTCAAGAACCTTCCAGATTCCATTAATGTCAGTGCACAAACCTTACATTCACCAGCAGGGCTTCTTCATAGTTCCCAGCAACGCAGGCTGACACTGTGAGAACATGGAAACTTGAATCAGGAGCTGAACTGGAAGAGACTTGGCTATTGTTGAAAATACAAGCTGGGAATTACCGTTACCAAGGCTGATAGTGAGTTTCACACTAATGAAGATCAATATTCCATCATTTTATTTCCTTTTAACTCATTTTTGGTCCTGAAGAAATAACCCCAATGTTAAATAGATTTTGTTTAGCTTTGCCTTTGGAGTTTTGCAGACAAGCCTTGAACTCAGTAACAAAACTGCAGCCTCCCAATTGGTGGGATAAAGACCCTTATCACCACGCTCTACTTTAAAATAATTTAAAGAGAAATACCATCTAGACCACACAGTCCTTTTGAATTTTCCTTTAAACAAATAGCCAATGTTACATATAAATGAATGTGTATGTTTTGAAACTTCTAAATAGACAACTTGTACAGGTATTTAACCCCAAGTCAAGAACCACGTTCAATAAGTACAGAACTTTTAACTTTTAAATTATGCTTCTGCCAGAAAGAAATTATTATGTTGAGTTTTAGAATTTAGTTTTACAGATATCATCGTAATTTTAAAAAATACATCATAGGCAACATTATGAAGAAATCTCGTGATTCCTAGATTGCTTTCCATTGGAGCATTTGCATAATCTTAGCATTCAAGACCCGTTGAGGAACAGACTGTTGAACAGCAGTGTTACAATCTTCAGAACATTTTCGGAAATGATTGACAGTCTCTTTTCTTAACTACAAAGCAGAATGGAGACAGCAGATATTTTTCACTGGAGCTGCATGTTCTTTAGGACTGAGTTGGAAGCGACTATTCTGGGACAGTGGTTTTTGGAGCTTCCTTTTTGGATTAACATTAGCATTAGCAAGAACTTGTCAGAATAGAAATTTATAGTGTACTAGACATATGTTACTCCAAAACTCTGTTCTAACAAGCCCTCAAGGTAATTCTTCAAGATAATTATGTGAAATTTTAAGATTAAGACTTGTTAGTCCCTTGAAAGGACTGTACATGTTTCTGTCTTTAAAGGCATATTTTTTAAATTTGATTTACTAATTCAGTTATCTAACACTTATAGAGTACATAAATGTCCTTACATGTGTAAGGACAGCATGAGGTGCTGAGATTCATTGAAGAAAACAGCCAGTGTCCCTACATGCAAGGATCACTCAAAACTAATACAACAATTAAAGTAATAAAAGAAACAAAGAACAAATACAAGGGATGGTTATGAAGCTTACACAGGTGGGGTGGAGAGCAAAGAAGGCAGTATATTTTAGGAGAAAATTTACTTTCTATAGAGTAATCCATGTTCTTAAGGAAGTGACACCTAAAGAGATGAAGAGCAGGAATGTGTTCATGCTTCAGGAAGAAAGAGGGTATACATTCACAGGAAGCTGAGTGTGAATGGAGCCAAGAATGCAGAAAGCACAATATTTGGAGTTGTTTTTAAAGATAAGAGCTTTCCTTTTATTTAGCTTACCATTGTTCATGTTTTGAGGAATTTTATCAGAGATACAGCAACCATGGTTTCAATGATCATCTTGTTTTACAAAGTGAGCGATGATCCAGAAGGAAGTCCTATGTGGGGTAAAGCACTTAGGAAATTGCTTTGATGATCCTGCAGGGGAATATTGGTGCCTGAGCTGGAGAGGAGGCAGAGAAGAGCCTGATGACTCTGAAATTGTTACTCATATGAATGTTCCCCTGAGGAGCTTTCCAGCTACCTATGATCAAGGGAAATTCGCCTTGTTGTTTTATTGGAGTTCTTGCCATATAATATTGCAATTATCTGAAATTATACAAGTGTTGATACCAAAGATGAGTGTAAAAGTGTGAGAACAGCATTTTTACAAGATTACCAGGTTGGCTGATTATAATGAAGGTTAAGTGAGTTTGTATTTAAGAGCTCAGATGTACCCAGTTGAGGGATATATGTATTCTCTTATCATCAACTAAAGCTTCCTCACTGCAAGAAACCTTAGATACATGTTCTAGATAAATGTGTCCTACCTTCCAAGATATCATGTGAATTGTGTCTTAATTCTTGGTCTTTACCATTCTTTATTACTACAATTCCTTCTTCTCCTGTAACTTTATTAACAAACCTGTTTGGTGTTTAAAGCCACAGATTACAGAAAGCCAGTTCAATTTTCCCTAGGGCTGTAGCCATTGAGAAGACTTAATGATCATCTTTAAGGTCACGGGAAGCTAGTTGATATAGCACTAGAATAAAACATTTCCTTACTCATTTTCAAATCTTTAATACCATTGCATTACACCAAAATCTGCCAAAATCTGATCTTAGTGAGGCTTCTAATGCTTAGCAAAGTTGAGATAGTAACTCTAGACTATGTAGACAGAAGAACTTGGTTCAACTCTCTACTGAACATAGAGGAAATGATACCAAGAGGATGTCCTTTCCATAATAAATAATGGTAGCTGGTCACAAAATGCCTTGGCTCTGATTATCATTGGCATAGAGCCATAGGTATTTATATCATAGGGCCCCGCTACAAAATCTTCTTGTTTTCAAGTACTGTATAGATGCAGCATATAGAGAAGTTAGCAAGAACTGGTGGACAAGAGAGAAAGGCAATGAAGGAAGTCTGTCTTGCATTGTTTACCTACCAAATAATAGCTCACAGTTTTTGTTTCTTAAATTTTCCAGGTAAATATAGAGCTCAAACCTTCTTAGGAAGAATATTTTTAGCCCTTTGTGGGCAGTGCCATTATTGGTCAGAAAGTCCAAAGTTGTATATCAAACAAATGAGTAGCATTCTCCATTGTTTCTGCTTCAGCTCTTCATGTTTCTGCCTCAAGTTCCTGCCCTGACTTCCCTCAGTGTCAGGTAGTGATGTGGAGCTGTAACTCAAATAAGCACTTTGCTCCACAATTTGTGTTTGGTCAGTTTTATTTATAACAGCAGAGAAGCAAACTAGAACAAAGTGCTGCTTCATCATTTGCAAATAATCCTGGCTCCAGAAGCTATGTTGAAGTAACCTGCCTTTACAGAAATGGATTCCATTGTTTATCCTGTTTCCTTTAAATTTTATGAATATATTTAGGTATATGCACATAGATCACACATTTGTAGTACAACATGCATACATATTCCAATAAAATTGATAAGTATCATCAACTCTCATCAATTCTGTTCTGTTCTCTCAATGGAGCTAGATAGTAGAAGTATAGAATATAGTATATTTGAATATACATTATTTTTACTTCAATGATGAGAGGAATCTCAAAGAGTATGTCCAGAGAAATATAAAATTAATAATAAAGAAGTAAGACACAAACATTACTTTATACTTCCTTATTTTATAGCAACAACGGCAACTCATCTAAGTAACAACTAAATGTTTTTCTTGATTCATTTTATTCTTTACTTCATGTTTAATCTATCATCACATACTAAAACTCAAGATAAAAAAGCTATTCCTAGTTAAGCATGGTGGCATATGCTTCTAGTCCCAGCAACCCAGGAGCTTAAAACTTAAGAGCAACTGGAGCATATGTAGACAGAATAATGAGACTTGCTTCAAACAACAATATAAAAGTAGACCAAGCAGATTCATCATTAAGGATGAGGATATAGCTCAGCAATACCAAGCTTTCTTAGCATGCATGAGGCTTGGCTTTAGTATACAGCGCAGAGAAAACAAAATTGTGTGTGTGTGCATGAGCATGTATGTATGTGTGTATGTGTCTGTATAAACATATATTAGATGTTTAATTTTATAGCATCTGTGTCTGACCACTCTAATTCTGACCACTATAATAAATCCCTATGAGGTATTATTCTACTATGCTAACAGGGTCTCCTTTCTCTTTCTCCCTGTTTATGTTTCACTCTCCTCTGAGCAACCAAAATATTATCTTAAGATAAAAACCAGAACTTGACACTGCCCTATTAAAATACTCAGATGACTCATAACCCACTTGGAATATTGGTCAAGTGTTTATATATTTTTTAACCTTTTACTGATTTTTTGTGAATTTCACATCATGCACCTCAGTCCTACTCATCTCCCCATTCCTTTATATGCCCTCTACCTTTGAAACTTCCCTCAAAAAAGAAAAGAAGATTGAAAAAAAAAAAAAAAAAACACTTGCCATGCAAGCTGTAGTGTGTCACAGTATATGCCACACTATATCCTTCTGGTCACACATCTTACTTGCAGATGTTCACTGCAATGGCCCATTCTTCTGTTTCCAGGCCTCTGGCTTCACTACACTATCAATACCGGATTCTCAAAGGGACTTTTCTTGGATATCGTTTTGTTGCTTCATGTTCTGGGAATCCTGAAAAATATGGATCTGCATAACCAGCCCCTTCAAGTACTCTAACAGACGATAGATGGAGTATATCTTGAGGTAGGCCACCTCAAAGCCCTGAATCTGAGATTGGGAGGTAGCTGAGCGGGTCAGTTGACTATTCCATGGCCTGTGCTACCAGGACTATCATGTACCTCTGGCACTTCCCAGACTACCTCACCCAATACTGCTGACATGAGGTAGGGTCAGTTTTCCTGCTCTCATGACCTCAAGGCCAGCTCACACACCTGTTGCAGGATACAGGGGTGAGGGTAGAGTATCTGTCCCCCACCCATGCCATCCTGCAGCAGAGGAGGGGTGGGGCCAGCTCTCTGGTGCTCATGCACTTGGGGGTTGGCCTACCTGCTCCCCACCCATTAGGTTCAGCTCTACTGTGCTTCCCAGGTGAAGGGTGAGACCAGCTTTCCAGACTGCAGTAGCTGGCAAGGGACAGGGTCAGCTCAGCACAGTGCTTAAGGTAGCAGTCCATACTAGGGATATCTGCGTGGCCTTTGGTAGTAACACAGGCTAGGGACCCAGTTGCCATAGGACCAGTTCAACCTTTCCAAAAGTGTTTGAACTCCTTAGCTTCACGTTCTCTTCTGTCTCTTGAGCACATATTCCATCTTTCCTGTCTTTATCACGCATTCTTCGATCATAATGGTGCCCATGCCAGGTTATTGGGTGTCATCGCTTTTCTGGTTGTCCCAGCCAGCATGGCCAAGACAAGCACTTGGTATCTTTCTTCTGGCCTCCTAAGCTGGCATTGCTGGGGTCGTGTTTAATTATTTTTTTTCCATACCATCCTATGTTATCCAGTTCCTTTCTAAATCTCTGACTCAACACTCAAATTCCCCTTATTGCTCAAATTCTGCCCACACTCACTAAAGGCATATGGTTGTTTGAGTTTCAATTTTTAATTTATCAACCTAGCACTAAAATCTAGTTCCTCGAGTTGCATTAATGTGGTGGTTTGAACAAGAATGGCCTCCATAGGTTCATAGATTTGAAAGTTTAGTTTCCTGTTGGGAACTATGTAGGATGGGTTAGGTGTGGACTTGTTAGGGGAACTATGTCACTGGAGTGGGCTTTGAGTTATTAAAAGCACATGCCATGCCTAGTCTCACTTTTTTGCCTCTTACCTGCTGATTAGCATTTAAGCTGTCAGCTACTGCTCTAGTACCATGCATGCCACCATGCTTTCTTCAATGATGATCATGAACTAACCCTCTGAAATTTTAAGCAAGCCTCTAATTAAATGTTTTCTTTTATAAACTGTCTTAGCCATGATGTCTCTTCAAAGCAATAGGTCAGGATCTAAGACCAAAGTTGATACTGATGGCAGGGGTATTTCTGTGACTGGCCTGACTATGCCATTATTTGGAAATATAGGGAAAATTTTTGAACTTTGGACTACAGAAACAGTTGAATAGTGTAAGTGCCCCTGGGCCATTCTATAGATCTTAAAAGACAGTAGTGTTGAGAGCAAAGTAGACTGTAGAGGCCCAGCTTAAGAGGCCTCAGAGGGGACTGATATTAGCAGCCATTCTTGTGGGGTTTGGCAAAGAATGAGGCTGCCTTCTGTCCTTGTCCAAAATATATTCCAGAAGCTAAATTGAAGAGTTGTGTACTAATACAATTGGCAGAGGACTTTTCAAGACTACCTAGTGTTGACCATGTCATAGGATTGCTAATAATCACTATTAGGCAGATCTGCAATGAAAGGAACAAATGGAGCCAAAAGATACAAACTGTACAGTTTAAAAGGAAAAAGAGCACCAGGGAATGAAACATTAGAATGAAGCTCAGTGTTCAAAGAGATGATAAATTTCAAGTAAGCCCTGATGCTAAATGGAATAAAGAGGGTGGTATCCTCAGAAGAACCCACCCAGCTCATCCTGAAACCTAAGAAAAACCCCAGAGAGATATCCTTGCTGTGAACAACAACAGTAACAAAGGGAAGCTTGAGCAAATATAGTTGAAGGAGAGGGCCAAGTAGTAGTCCCAAGAGCCAGCAGAACTTGGGAGCTTTGGCCAAGTGGTTCTGGGATTTAGGTTCAAGAAAAGATATAGAAATAAAGGGGCTTTGGAATCTTTCTCCTTGGTTAAAGAAGGCTGCCGAGACCAGGTGTGTAGCAGGGGTGTCCTTGTATGGAGGTTCAGAGAGGCCATTCTATGAAACCATGAAGGTGAAGCCTGGAATGCACTAGAGGCCAAAGATTTTGGAGAGAACAGAGCCATGGAATACCTACCTGCCAAAGACAGTTGTAGACAGGGCGTGAACAAGCCCAAGGTTAGACATGTGCTACAGTCAGCAAAACTGGAAGGCAAGGAATACATCAGGCATAAAGTTCTGGGACTTGAAATTTGCTTTGGTGCGGTATCTTCTCCCTGCTTTCCTCACTGTTGGTATGCTAATGTGTATTCTGTGCCATTACATGTTGGAAGTATGTAATTAGCTTTTTTATTTAAGGAGAGTTACAATTAAGAAATTGCCTTGAATCTCAGAAGAGACTTTGTGCTTTTAAACAGGCTTGAGACTGAAAGACTACAGAGAATTCTGAGAATGGATTAAATACATTTTGTTACAGGTCATAGGTGCCAGGGAGTGGAATGTGGTGGTTTGAATAAGAATGGCCCCATGGGATCATGTATTTGAATGTTCTGTTCCCAGTTGGTGGACTATTTAGGAAGGATGGGAAGGTATGGTCTTCTTGAAGATGATTCCCTGGGGGTGGGTTTTTAAGTTTCAAATGCCTATGCCATATCTAGCCCCCCCTTCCTTGTTCCTACAAACTGGCATGTAAGCTTGCAGTTACTGCACCAAGACTGCCTGCCACCATACTCCCTACGACGATGTGAACTAATACTCTGAAACTGTAAGCAAATTCCCAAATAAATGTTTTCTTTTATAAATTTTCTTGGTCATGGTATCTTTTCACATTAATAAAAAAATAATAAATAAGACACCTTTCTGTACTTGTGTTGCCATAAACTCAAGCAGCTTACTACCTACAAAACACTGGGCAACTCAAATATTTCTTTTTTTTGTAGTTGTTAATAGACATGTAATACTTATGAGTAACTTTGACTTCTGCATATAAGGAATAATGATTGCGTCATGGTACCATGCATTTGGATCACCTCAACTTCCCACGATTTCTCCTTGATAAGTGCATTCGAAAGCTTCTCTTCTGTTTTGAGAAGCCCAACACAAGGCCATCAGCTGTGTTCACTCTACTCTTCCACGGAACTCAGATCTTACTCCTTCCATTTGAACATAGCATTTTCTTTTTCTTTTTTCTTTTTTTACTTTCTTTTTTTTTTCTCTTGGTTTTTCGAGACAGGGTTTCTCTGTGTAGCCCTGGCTGTCCTGGAACTCACTTTGTAGACCAGGCTGGACTCGAACTCAAGAACATAGCGTTGTCACACTGACCCAGCCCCCTCCCCCCATTCTCCACCTCATGTCTCCAATCTCTGAGAACGATTACCCTCTTCTCGGCTCTTTTGAGATGAGCTTTCGTTTTTTTCTTTTTTCAGATTTTTACATATGAGTGATATCATGTGGCTTTTGTTTTTCTGTCTCTGATTTGCTTCACTTAGGATAATGTCCTCCAGCTCCATCTGTGTTGTCACAAGTCATAGGATTTCATTCCATTTTATGGATGGCTATTCACCCCACTGTGTAATTATACTGCATTTTCTTTATCCGTTCATTCATCGAGGAACATTTAGGTTGATTCCTTGTCTTCGTTATTGTAAATAGTGCTGCAATAAACATAGGAGTGCAGGTGTCTCTTTGACATGCTGACTTCATTTCTATAATCAAAGACAGTTCTAGTGAATAATGCCTTAGACAAACTGACTCACTCCCTCTGCCTCTTGAGTGTGTCATGTTTATTCCCATCACCAAACCTTTGTGCCTCTTCATTCCTCAGAGAGCGTACTCTCGAATCTGTGTGCAGTTCTTCTTTGCTGATATCTCATTCGAGGAAAAACGGAAATGGTAGCTTTTTGCAAGGTTCATGGATGCGACTCCTACAGCAAAAGGCAGACTAACAAGATAAAAGCATAACAATTTATTTAACACAAATGTTCTGTCAAAAGGAGCCTTTAGAGATGAAGACTTGGGCAAACAGGAAGTGTATAATTTCCAGTCCCGCAAAAGTGTAACTAGAGGATAAAGGTTAAGATCTAATTGCGTGAAAATTGAGAATACAGCAGAAGCTGTCTATCTAGTCTTCTTTTCATCCTTATGGGACATTCCTTCTCCGTGGGTGTGAGGGGGGATGTGAGGTATATTAGAGTCTTGAAGGGAAAATGGAGGGAAAAGGTTATGAATGAATCAGGTTGCATGATTTGATCCAAGGAGAACATAAAGCATTTCTACTATTTCTCAAGTTTTAAACTGCCTGTCCTAAACCCTGCTGAATCTCTCAGATCACTCAGTGTATAACCACTACACAGATACCCTTGTTCTACCATTCAATTAAAATTTCTGCACAGGTACAGCTATCTCCTAGGCCACTTAGTCACTCATAGTTATTTATCTCCCTGACTGAACTTGAGTTCTAAAATGCTGAGACCTCATCTGTCTTCGATTCATGACTGTGTTATCTGTATCTCCATTTCTGTCTTGCAAGTAATAGGCACTCCATAAATACTTAAAGAAGCAAAGCAAACAGAGGATATATACCACAGCTCACAGTACACACAACTTCAAATATGTTAGGAAAACTACCTCATAGAAATAAAATGTAAGCACATACCATGTACATAATAATGAGTTCAGTACATTTGCTTTGAATTAAATTGGAAGTCCAAAGCTCATTTTTCAGTTCTGTCTCTCTTCTGGAAATATCATTTTGCCTCCTTCATCTTGCTTATGAAAGAAGAAATTCAGACTGGAGTTAAAGGATTAGATATATTTCCTAATTCCAACATATTTATGAGAAGCTTGAACCCAAGAGAAATAGGCAATCATTTTAATATACCTAAAAAATACTCACTCCTCTACCTTCTCTTCTTACAATATTAAGTGAGTGTTTATTCTTTGTTTTAAATCATCATAATACCCCATGTTCTTAAGCTGCCTAAATGCTTATAATATTTTTAAGAAGCAATTTTAATCACATAATATTAGAGACTTCTTTTTATAAAGAAACCAACCTACTCATTAAATTGGAATTTAGAGATAAATCTGCTTAAGAATATCAAACTAACCACAACATAATTGATTGTTAAGCAATTTATCAGATCAAATTAGAAAAATCAAGACCCTTCCACCACTCTGCAGGAGGCCTTAAGGTCATACAGACACAGCCTAAGTGCCAAGTGGAACAAGCTATCTCCAATGAGAGCTCCCATTAGAAGTTCTTAAATGTGTATCCAGAAACTATATCTCTGGCATTTTATGGGTCAAACATAATAGATTCAATTGAGCTTTTACATTTAAAACAAAATATCCAGAGGAACTTACTTAGAAGGGAACAAATATCCTAAAAAGAAAATAGGACCCATTCTGAAAGATCCCAGTGAAGTTTATTCATATAAGATTTACCTAAGTGTAGGTAAGCCAGGATTTCTGGTTATTCACTTCCATATCATTTCTAGAGTCTAAGAAATTACACAGAATTTTTAGATGAACAAGAAAAATTTAGGTAAATAATTTTAAATGTGAAATGATATAAAATAACACAAAAGTGCCTTTTTGACAAACTATAAAACTTTAATTAAATGAGTGGCTATTTGTAATGCCATATACTTATTTTTCATTTATGACATTTAGACATGAGGCCACTTCGGCTATGTTCATAAAGACA
This sequence comes from Rhynchomys soricoides, assembly GCA_019843965.1. Taxonomy (NCBI): domain Eukaryota; kingdom Metazoa; phylum Chordata; class Mammalia; order Rodentia; family Muridae; genus Rhynchomys; species Rhynchomys soricoides. Next base: position 9,288,014 of record JADRCH010000066.1, on the reverse strand, counting down.
CACACACACACACACACAGAGGCACACATGAATGCAGACATGAATACAGCATCTCACAAAGCAATGTCTCCAAATAGAAATTCAGTGGTGATCTAAGCGTCGCCATCTTATGCAAACTGCTGAATAGGAACAATTATCAAAACACAGTAGAGGCCCATACCATCAAGGCAGTATGTTGCTGGAGCATTGCACTCCATGAGATTTACTGCTTATTAAAATGGAGGAGGCCATTACATCCCCCTAGAACAAATTCTGTGAACAGAGATGAGCCCAGGAAGCTTTTAGCCTATTTCCTGAATCGTAAACAAAGAGCCCCATACACAGCAACTCGGTGAGATGTAAAGGGGAGTATATTATATGATCCTTATTGGATTACTCAAAGCCTCTGCGAAGCTTCCTTCAGAAGTTGTATAAATCAAAGCTAACTGCTTCCATAGGAAAGCAATCAAGTTTTTAAGAGAATATCTTTGTTCCCTGAGGTTGCGCAGTAAGATTTAGATGCTTCTATTAGGACCTTTGCAGTGGAGCATCCTCAAGAAATTATAAAAAGCCAGCCTGGAAAAACACCTGGACAGGCTCTGACAGAAATTAGATTTATCTTTTGGTTTCAAGTTTTAGATATTTTAGACCTATTTCTCCAACATACACACTAACATACACACACACATAAACATGCATACAGACACACACACACACACACACACATACACACACCTCTTGTCAATAGCAAGCAGCTTCATTAAATATGGAGAGTTATATTAGTTTTATATTATTGTATTGCCACTAAATCATTACTGCATACTGTAGAGTTTTGAATGTGTATTCTTTATGTGCATTTCGAAAGAGCTTAAATTTGGGGTGGAAGGACCATTAATCCCCCCAAAATGTTTCTTTGGGAATGTTGAGGGAAATTTTAGAACTGAAAACTCATTATTTCTTCAATCACTGACATTAATGAAAATGGTTTTGTTGTTGTTATTGTTGTTTTGTTGTTTTTTTGTTGTTACTGAGACTTATCTTTAAAACTAGCCAGATGATAGTAGTACTCTGCCCAAGTAATTTGCTAAATGGTGTTTAAGTCTTCTAGAGCTTGCTCCTCCCCAAATCATTTCTCTTTCGCTAAAATATTTGACAATAACCATAGATTTTCGAAATACATCCAAACCATTTCTTCTTAGAGCTGGTTTTTCACTACATGAATATTAATAATCATACACTGAAACTTCAAGTCAAAAGAACTTTTTGTTTACACTGAAACTTTGGGAAAATTAAACAGTTTCTGACATTTTCTTCTTTCCGAAATATATTTGCAGAATTAGATATGAATTTGCCTTTTCTAAGAATAAATGATTAATTCTGTATTAAAATGTTAACAAGGATTATTTTTATGTTTACCTTGAACTCTACCGGATTATCGAAAATGCAAAATATAGCATCAAGGAGCTTAAATTTTAGTGGACTTGATAATAACATATAAAATATGTGAATAATACAAGATAATAAATGTGTTAAATTCTGTGACAAGATTATAGGTGCTGTAGGAATTCAGTCACATAGAAAATCAATAGAGCTTATCGGGCTTGGAGAATTTGGTAGAGAAAATGCATCTTAACTTCGAAGGAGGGAATTTAGATTTGATGTGATAAATTGTTCAGAGTAATTGTAGGTTCTGGAGTGGGTAAGTGACTGATGAAACTAACACAGGAAGAAAATTTATGGAGCATCAGTATGCAGGAAGTCTTGGATGATAGAAGAGGGTATGCTAACGAGAAGCCGAACATAATACCTTGGGGACAATATGATAAAGGCCTGAGCTGGGAGGTGGCTTCTGGGAATAGGAAATTGACATCTGGAAGAAAAATTGATAGGTCGTCATAACTAAGTGGAAAAAATAAGAAGGGATTATTACTTAGAACACGTATTACAAGAGTTAACAACCAGACACCCATAAAATATAGTTGCACTGTTTTTGTTGCTATACATATGTAAGCAATCCTAAGCAGGGATGCATGGCATTGATTTGGGGCCAGGGAAGTTCTAGGAAAGAAAGACTGAGAAGTAAGATTTGTAATTAGAGAAAGAAGAAACAAAAAGAAGCCAGTAAAGAAGATCATTAGTGGGATGATTACCAATGTGGATGAACAGGGGCCATTGGGGACTATGTTTGTTACTTTCCTACTGCTGAGATAAAACACCAACACCAAGGCAACTTATGATAGAGTGTTTAATTGTATTATGACTAGATAGATAAAAGTCCAAAATGGCATAGCATAGACATGAGGGGCAGCTAAAGCTTGGAGTTTACATCTTGACCTACAAATGCGGGGAGGAGTTGGGAGGAGAGAGAGAGACAGAGAGATCTAAGATTGCAAGACTCTTCTGAAACTTTAAAGCCGACCTCACTGATAGCCTTCTCCAATAAGATTGCACCTCCTAATCATTTCAAACTCTTCCATACCAACCGCAGATCAAATACTCAAATATATGAGCCTATGGGGCCCTTTTCATTAGAAACCACCACATGGACGTTCAAAAGCGCCATGACCAATAGTTGCAGGAACTGTGCTGCTAGAATTGTCTCCTCCAATGACACCCACACACTCAACTGGGCGCCACTTTTGGTGTTATTAACATCCTCGTGGTTCTCCATTGGTGAGCAATGAGCTGAAGTCTTCTATCTTAGAGAAAGTTCTGAGGCAGCAAAGCAGAAAGGCTCAGTGATGTAGGTTTGATGCCAATGGTAACAACACTTAGTAACTACAAGGGGACTGAATTTTGTGAGGGTATAGAATGTTACACCAAGATGCTCTGTTATTGCTTCTAAAATTACATACCTCATAGACAAATGGCCAAAGAGATAGATATTAGTAAGTAATTAATCTGGTTCCAAACTTGAGGGAATCTACTGTTTTTCTGTGGGAAACTTCAAATATATAGCTCCCTGTCTTGGTTTCATTTCCTGTTGCTATGCTACAGTGCACAGAGGAAAGCCACTTAAGGGACAAAACATCTTTTGACACAAATTCCATCCAGAGGAAGTTGAAACCTCTAGTTACATAACATCCACAACCAAAACCAGGAAGGCTGGGCATGGTGGTAAAAACTTTTAATCCCCATACTTGGGGAGCAAGCAGAACTCTGTGAGTTGCAGGCCATCCTGGTTTTTTGTAATGATTTCCAGGCCAAACAGGAAGATTCTGCCTCAAAAAGAAATGAAGAAAAAAAGCATATATAATTAATTAATGCTTGTATACATGCTAGTTATTGGCTCACTTTCTGCCTTTTAGGAAAGGTGCTGCCCAGAGTACGTGGGTATTCACACATCACTTAAGGTAATTAGAGTAATCTTCAAAGACATTCTAGAGGGCTTTTTATCCAGACTTCAGATTATGTCAAATTGACAATTGAAAATTTTCAGTGTAGGAAACTCAAAGTTCAAATAAGATATGGTGTTTCTTTTTTTCAATTAAAAACTAAATGTGAAATGCTTTATAAATAGATATCTATATTTTCTGAATAATAATTGTTCTATAAGTATTTCCACATCAGTCTAAACATCAATATATAACTTTTAATAGTGATACATTCATTGGAAGTATAAAGAAATGAATTTGGTGATTAAAACATTTTTGTAGAATACTATACACACAAAACTAAAGCTAAGTTCTCCTCCACAATACAAGAAAATTACTGCTTTCTAATCTGCTTAACTGTTCTATACAACTTTTATTGGTAATATTTAATTAAATATAAAATACTATTTACCCTATATGGTAATGAAGAAGAGGAGGAAGAAAAGGAGTAGGAGGAAGAGGAGGAGAAGGAAAAGGAGGAGGAAGAGGATGAAGAAGAAGTAGAAAAAGAAGAATTAGAAGAAGAGAGCATACTAACAATTTTTGGATTATATATTAATATATGATCCATATATCTATATATATAATTTAAATAAAAGTAAGTTCATACAATTAAAAGTAACATCACTGTTTTTGTGTATATATAGTATTCTTACTGTTTCAATAAGATCTCCAGTAACCTCAGAGATTACTTTAGTAAGAAATAAAGGGGCTGGAGATACAGCAGTCAGTAAAGTGCCTGGTATGCAAACATGAGGACTTGATGTCACATTCCTAGCACTAATGCAAATATCAAGGCAGGGAAACACACAGCCATAATCCTAGAGCTGATTAAGAATTGATGGAAAATCTCTGGACCTCACTGGCCAGTGAATCTTGCCAAGTAGGTAATCTCCAGGTGTAGAAAAATACTGTGTTCCAAAAGCTAAGGTGGAAATCACCTGGGGAGTTCTAAATATCAACTCCATGTCTACACATGTGCACCTGCACGCATTTGCACACATGCAATACCCATACATATACCATACACACATAAATAGAAATGTTTTTGTTCTAAAATAAGAGTCAAAAAGAAAAATAAGGGAACAAATTGATATTATTTCACATTATGGAATAAATTATTAATAGTAGAACTGTTTTGAGAGCAAATGTGTATCAGAGATAGGACCAAGAAACTGTTAAGTGTTTCAAAGGATAAATGCCTTTCTTAAGCCACAGGAATTATTTTCAGGGTACAAATTGATAGAAATTTATGTTAAACTAAGATGGGAGATACTAATGAGTGCTAAATGACATAAGCCAGTCTTTGTCTTTGCTAATAAACTATCAATAAGATCCAGCTGAGGCCAGTAGAAACTGCATAGGTGAATATTGCAGGGCTGAATCATGAAGTCCCATAGAAGCTTAGAAATAATGAAATCTGCCTACATTCCCCCACCAAAATTCCTTGCCAAAGAATTCTGGAAAGGAAATCATTCATATTTTGAAAGGAAATCATTCATCTTTCATGTACAGAATTCACTATTTCATAAAATAACTCATCTTATTAAATATTAAATATTTAACTAATTAAATATTGAAATGGTTCATCAGGTCCAAATAACAGTCAATAACTATTAATTGGAACATTCTTCATCTGCTCTTTGAATTCATCCTTTGAAAGACAAAAGGAAGTCTGTACTCCAAGAACAATGTCAGACCTTCACTCATCTAAAACAATAAAAATAATCTGTCCCCTAAGATTCTACAATCTGTGCAACTTCTGCTTTCATCATTTCCTGTTATATGACCTTCCTTATTAGTTTTACAATGTTAAATACCCTAATAACTAGAAGAATTGGCTTAAATTAGTATCAAGAACTGACCACTCATCTAACATATTATCTAGCCAACACTTATTTCAGCAGGAATTCCTTTCATAACCATGACATCATATTTATTTGTGTAATTTTTTTCTTTATGAGTTTATTTTTCTTCATGTGTCTCACATTAGTGTTAGGATCACTTTCTGATCATCTTTGTTTGCATATTCATAATATCACCTAATTTTCATAATGCACTGCAAATTCCATCTCTCAAACTTTACGACATGGGTGAACTTCAAAACTGTATGTGAAGTGAAAGAATAAGCCAAACCCGAAGGCCATAATTTAACCGATATCAAACATGCCAACTCAAAAAGAATAGTTATAGCGGTGATCATCACACACTAGAAATGTACTAAAATAATTGATTTCATATTCTAAAATGGAATTATTTATTTTAAGTGACACATTTTATGGTACTTTGTATTAATTTAGTCAGAATGTGATAGGGAAAAACAAGGACTCAGACCCACATGGCCACTATATACCAATAAAGTGCAATAGTCCAATCCATTGACACATGCCAACTACACCAATGTTCAGAAGGTAGAGTCAGAAAGACTGAGACTTTGAGGAAGATTTGAGCTACACAGTGAGATCCTGTCTCAGAATTTTTTAAAAAATGAATATTTAGCCATATAATGGAATGAATCTTGAAATCTTAATGCTAATTTTTAAAGGCACAAATACAAGTTGTAGGATTCTATCTATATGAATAATCTGGAATAGGAAAATCTAGAGAATGAATATAGACACAGGCCATGATATTTGGGAGGACATAGCTAGGACTGACTACTAGCTGTGGGAGGAGCTTGCAGTAGAGGAGAGACAATGACAAGTGTGGACTTAGTGACAATGGTTTTTCAAAAGACAAGTGTTCAAAAAGAACAGCATATTTTAAAATAGTTACAATGGTCAAATTTTCTCGACGAAAGAACTTAAAAGCTTTGCATCTGGAATTAACATTTGATATTAACAGTATATTGGATGAAGGGTTTGCACGTCTGCTAGATTATGGTCACGTTTTGGGAGGGGGTGTTTCTGCATATTAAGACAATGTTGACTAGATTTTCCCTAGAATCATTATCTGTTGTATTAACTATTTAATTGCCAAGTTCTGTCTGGGCTGTTCTTAACTCCAATTGGCCAGCCCTCATGGCCATTCTTTCACGATTCCTAACCCCATGTCACCTTGTTCTCTCTCCATCTTCTTTCTCTCCTCCTCCTTGTGGTCTCCTGACTCCCACTCCAAGCCCAGGAACCAAAAACACCACCTATCTCCCTTCTGCCCAGCTATAGGCATCTTTATTTACCAATCAGGGATAGCTTGCAGGACAAAGTTACAAAGCATCACTTTGGTCTATGTGTGGATTCTCTTATCCTGACAGCAACCAGGCCTTGGGGCCAGTATTTAGCATTACAACACATAGTAAAAGACCAAATTTCAATTGTCTATATTGTCAGCTACCTCAGGTCTTGCATCCTACATGTTTTCTGGCTTAACTTTTCCTGAGATATGAACTATAACCTGACACCCTAGATAAGTCACGAATGAAAACATATCAGTAATGATTTCAGCCAAATCTAATTTGCTAAACTTATATTGTTGGGCTTACTTACAGTAAAATGGGTGAGGGGTAACCTGTAGAAGCTGAGGTGTCCCCACTCCTACCATCAAAGACTCACTCCAGCATGGATAATGATTTCTCTACCACTTCATAAATACAGCCTCTCCATACCAACTTTATATATACGCTTGTATTCCCAATCCTATGAGAAACATGGGTGGAATATTGCGTATCTGGAATATAGGTACAGCAGAGAGTGACTGGATTCTCAGATGAGAGCCTGATGACCTTCTCTACCCACCCTTCTATGAGAATGAACAGGTCTGATCTGAGAGTCTTGTATACAATCTCAGTTGCAATGATTAAGATGGTAAGGGCTGCTAGGCTCGGAGGATAGCACTCTGCAGCAAACATATGCTTCTACTGGGAAATATGGAATAAAGCCACATCACAAAACAGTCTTGTTCGGAAAGCTGGAAAATCATATCTTCTCTTCCTTTCTCCACCTTTCAAAACCTCATCTCCCAAGTTGAACTGCACATTTCTGTGGGTACTGAATAAATCCTGAAACCAATTATGTTTCCCATGAAAGTAGATTAAGAAGCCTGCCAAAAGGGCAATAGGAACAACAGTAATACCAATTAGAGCTGCATAAGTCTCAAGTAATGATTGAGGTCTGAACATTAACAAAAGGAATGGATAATTCGCATAAGCATTTCAAAAAGGCTTATTGAGTGCTGATTATGTGAGGCAATCTGAGGTGTAGCCGTACATGGGAAAGTTACCATCCCCAGATTCTGCTTTTATAAAGTCAAGTATGGAAATGAGCCGATTCACAAAGCCTGTGTTTTTAGAAATGAGAACAGAGACAGACAAAGCAAATAGAGCCACCCACTTTTATCAGATTCCAGTATACCTACCCCTGGGGCTCTCCTTGGTAGGTTGAATAATTCCATAGTGAATGAAGTATGCTGAAGTGATCTTGACAATTTGTTCAAAACTGAGAGTAGAGATCATCCTGTACCCATTGAATATTGTTTGTCTATAGCCGCATTCAGGAAGACAACATTGTTTGTATTTGGTGCCATTTTATAAGTGATACTTTTAAAGAACGGTTACTAACCAGGTTATTCTAAAGAATAGTTCTCAAATTAAAACTCTACACAGATAGGATAAAACTAAAATTCAGAATTAGATATATCTCTGTTAGTGTGTGTGTGTGTTATCAAAAAGATTTTAAACTTTGACTTATCACTTCTTAAAGTTTTAGTTTTTCTATATTAACTGCTTGTGTTTGTTTTCTTTATTCTTTTTCTTTTACTGAAAATAGTTATTTTTCCTATAATATATTCTGATTATGTTTTCCCTTCCCCCACTCTTCCCAGTTCCTCCCTACCTCCTCCCCCATCCGGATCCACACTCTGTCTCTCCTTAGAAAATAAATTGGCAAGTAACAAATAAGAATAAGATAAAATAAAACCAAACAAATCAGAATAAGATGCAACAGACAAAAAGTGCCAAAGAAAAAGAGCAAAAAAAAAAAAAAGCAAAACAAAACCAACCTCATATAGCTGTGGATACATACTTCCCCACACATAGGAATCCCATAAAAACACAAAACTAGAAACCATGATACATACATACATACATACATACACACACACACACACACACACACACACACACCCCACACAGGACATCAATGCTTAAAAATATGAGCACTATGAGACAAAGATCCTCTAAAGATGCCACCGAGTTAATTTGGTGTTGTACATCTACTGCTGGGCAAGGGGCCTGCCCTTACAAGTAGTGTGTTACCTCCATGAGATTCCCTTACAGAAAACTGTTTCCATTTTCAAGTGGTTAATCTATTGGAGACAGCTTCTGGGATAGGAATGGGGGCTTTGTTCACTTCTTGCAGCTCTAGAACCCCGTTTGGTATAGACCTGTGCAAGCTCTGTGGATGCTGCCTCAGTCTCTGTGACTTCATATGAGTATCACACATGATGAGCTTAGGAGTTCTTGTTTCCTTGGTAACCTTCAAGCCCTCGGACTTTTACACATTCTTAAACTGTCCATTTTCATGCTGTAGAAAAATGTAAGATGTGTTTTTCCCATTGTAGGCAAGAAAAATGTAATAATAATATTAATTAAAAATTGCAGGAAGTATCTGGCATGAGTTGTTTTGTCCTTTCTAAACCATTTCTTTGCAGATGGCATCAGAGCAAGTAGGATCTATCATAATAGAAGAAATATTATTCTGCTCCTTTTAAAATAATTTATTATCATTTGCTTTAAATGACTGGTTCATCTCCCAAAGAGTTGCTGGTCTTTAGTAAATATATACCTACATCTTAGGTTATTTATGCAATTTGACTAATAATCCCAGCAATTTAAAAAATTACTTATATTTCTGTAACCTAATTTTATATGCAATATAACATTGTTTGGATGCTACACCACAGTCACTGAATACACTGAAAAGGTGGTTCTGGTTTCATACTTGAAGCAAATTCTAGAAACAGAATGTGCACTTTACATACTCCGATGTCTCTTCATCAGGTTTCTATTGCTGCAACAAAACACCATGAACAAAAGGCAAGTTGGAAAAGAAAGGGTTTATTTCACTCACATCACTGTTCAATATCGAAGGTACTGGAGGAGGAACTCAAACAGGAGGCAGGTGCTCATGGAGGATCATGGAGGGGTGCTGCTTCTGGGTTTGTTCACCATGGCTTACTCACCCTACTATTTTTTTTTTTTTTAAATAAAACCCAGGACCACAAGTCCAGGGAAAGAACCAATCACAATGGGCTGGGCCCTCTCCCAACAATTGCTAATTTAAAAAAAATGCTGTACAGGCTTACCTACAATCTGATCTTATGGAAGCATTTTATCAATTGAGGTTCCATCCTCTCAGATGACTTTAGTTTGTGTCAAGTTGACAAAATACTAGCCAATACCATCTCTTACCAGTCTTCTTGACCAGGCCAAACTTTTCCATGTAGCTTATCATGACAATGCTTCCTGGTCTTGGAATGCACTATCAGTAATATTTCAGCAGATATTGAACATGTGATATATTCAGGATCCTTGACCACATCAAACAATCAAGGAATTAGAAAGAAAGTAAATAAGTAAGATAACAACAGAGAGACTTCTCTTGGATAAAGGAGAATGGAACTATTTTGATTCAATAGATCATTTATTTTTTAAGAGAAAACAAGGACTAGAGAAGATGAGTATGTGATATCAAAGGTGTGAGTGTCTAACAAAAAAATTATTTACTCACATATACACATGAGTGCGTGTATGCGGACATACACATACCTACACAAACACAGACGCACACACACAAAACAAAACAGAAAAGTCAAGAAGAAGCTAGAATTCTCTTAGACTATTTTCCCACTGAAATTTTACATATGGCACTTGATTTGGACCTAATTCGAGGCCTGAGATACATTTTCATAGGTTCACTAATATTGGGACATTCAAAGTTGCCTCATAGACATCGGGCTGTCTATCAACCTGTTTGCACCGAATACAAGGCAGAAATCGTGGTTCTAGAAGAGTGGTCAGTCATTTCTGGGCAGAGAAATTCCCATTTTTCTGTCTCTTATATCTTCTTACATATTCCACTTCTACGGTGATCCATTTCACATTTCACACAGAAATAAAATATCACGGGACTTTCTTTTGTGAATCTTTTATATTTCTTTTGATAAATGTCTTCTAGATCCATCCATGTTGATTCAAAATTCAGTGTTTCCTTCATTTTTATAGTTTAGTAGTAAAATTGTCATTACTAGAGGCAAGCAACTGGGTGATTAAGAAGAGGAACTGAGAGTTTGTAAGATGTTGGTCAAAGACCACAAAAATCACAAATAGAAAAAATAAATTACTGTAAAGTGTTAGGAAGAAGAATAGTAAATGTTCTCACCTCAAAATGATAGCAATATGAAGTAAGACGTGTTTTATTTAGTTAAAATTACTCATTAATATAAATATACATTTATATACACTTTGAATTACATTAACAAAATTAGATATAGTTATATATGTTAATTCACAATGGATAAATATATGTAGAAATGTTTTAAAAGTAAACAACCTATTTACGAAAAATAAGAATAAATTCTGAATTTACTACTTTATTAAAAATCAGTGATTATTTGGAAGTACAATTATCACCATTGGACCATATTAATTATGATTTTATATTTTAACTGTCTATAATTTTCCCTCTCTTCTTCCATAAAGGTTATTTTATTAACATTTATTATGGTATGGAATATATATATATATATATATATATATATATATATATATATATCAAACACATGCACACCAAACACTTTAATTCCCTTTCTTTCTATGAGTCCTATGTACCTACCTTGTCTATTCATACTGTTTGGAGATCCACTGAGATGAAAGGGCTATTTGTGTGGCCTGGGTTTGAAATTTGGTAAGCTCGTCAGTAAAATCTGACAGGATCACACTGAAAGACAGGAAGTGGTTTCTTCTCTCCACAGATCTATCAATAATAGCCAATAGATTAGAAGTAAGGGGTGGGGACTCATTCATTTCCCCCCCTTCTTTGATTTATTTATTGATAGGTTCGACACATAGGTATACTGTCATCCACACGACCACACATATATCCATACATTGTGTGTGTGCATGCAGACACACACACACAACAACAGCACTAAGTCTTTTAAAAGCTAAATTGCAAAAATAAGAGAAAATTAATTGAAGACAGTACAGTAAAAATCCAGCCATAATAAAACTCCAGTAGATACATATTTAATTATCAGAAATAGCATCGAATTAAATGAGGAGTTGAAAAAAATGAGACAAAGAATATTCTCAGGTACTAGGCATGTATTCATGTTGTAACTTACCAAATCAGTCAATTATAAGCTAAGACCAAACGGGATTACCAAGGGAAAGCAAGGACTCCAAAATGATATTTACCTGACAGAGGTATGACAGGACCTAAGAATACTACCCAATTTTTCATAATTTTATTTCTGGATTAGATAAATATGTTTTAGGATTTCTTAATGAACAAATTAGGCAAGACAAGAGGATTTGAGTGAAAAGAGAAAGACACAGCATCAAATGGGAGATAATTTCAAATTTCTAAGTGAACCTTGGTAGAGGAGATAGCAATGATTACATACTTTCACTTTAGAGGGTAAAACCTGGGATCTAACAAAAGGACTGAAGTTCTGCACAGGTTCTAACAGACAATCAAAGAAATACATGGGAGCTACACTATGCCATATTTTTCATAGACTCAAAATATATGTAACAGAATCATAAAGAATGACAGACATACAGAGATACAGAGAATGATAATGGGCTTGTGGAAGAGTATGAAAGTCCAGCATAATGTATAGTTGAAGCTTTGGGGCTTTTAACTGAAAATAAAATATAAGCAAAAGCTATGAAGGAGTAATGCCTAAAGTCATCCAAATATTGGAACAAAAAAACTGAAACAAAAAGGTCAATAAACCACAAATGTAATAAATCCCAAAAGAGCTATATTTAGCTCAATAATAACTTATTTTTATAAAACTCATGTGGTTTGCAAACATCAAAAAGATTGTTTCCTAATGCTAAAAATCTACAAATCTGAAGGGTTGTTTTCAACAATTTGAGAAAAATGCAATATTCCAATAATGATGCAATAACAGAAGCTATTGGCATGATCCAAATTGCAGGACAAGGACAATACAAAACATCTTCCAGGTAGACTTAGCAGGCACAGGTACCTCCTCAAGTGTCTGGTGACCTGACTTTCCACCAGGTAGAGGTAGAAGGAGAGTCTTAGTGCCACAAAACCTGTCCTTTGACACACAGGCATACTGTCATCCACACAAACATGTTACACACACACACAATCATGGCACTGAGTATTTTAAAAGCTAAAAATAGATAAAATCCATAAAATTGATGAAACTCAGAAACAAAAATTGTTAAAAAAATGTAAGCTTTTGGGTTTTTTTTTTTTGCTCTAAAAAGAATTGAGCCAAAGTTCTCTTGAATGCTATGGAAGCACTCTACACAGCACCAGGTGTCCTCGTATTTTTTAAAAATTATTCAAATACATACAGAATTTAAGTAACTTATTTTAAATATATGGACTCAGAAACACTGAAAATCTGAGTGGGTGGTCTTTATTCTCTATAATATTTAAATATTAGTCAGGTAGAATGCAGATATTAAATAGATCCAAGGAGATCGTATGACAGCAAGAGGGTGTAGTCCCACGTTAAGAAGGTTGATCTCATAGCAGTAATATCAAACCTTGGCAATCTGAGAAACAGTATTCTCTAGAGAAAAGGAAAATGAATCTACAATTATAAATATTTGACATTTCACTTCTACTAATTAATATATGATAATTAGTTAAAAATAATAAAGGATGCATTGTTTGAGATCATTACCAATTGTCTGGGTATATGTCAGCATGCCAAGTTATTCCTCCTTGTACAGTCATGCCCATAACGCCACAGACAGAAAACATATAATGTTAAAAATAAAACGTATATGTAAGCATTAGAAAATTACAAGCAAAAAATAAACCCAAAACGTAGAAAACAGATACAAATTACACAAGATTGTAGGGTTGATCCAGAAATGTAAAAGTGGCATTAAACATTAAACAATATCCATCAGTAAAATTTACTACATTAAAAGAAATTCTAAAGCATGTTTATCTCAATTGTTCCAGGAAAATAATTTAATAATAACATTAATGATTTGGAACTCTTAAAAATCTAGAAGGAAAGTGGAGCTTTGTGTTGTTTTGGTTTTATTTGTTTTGATTTTTATTTTAGTTTGGTCTTTTTGTTTGTTTCAGTGCTGAAGATAAACCCCAGGGTCATGATGATGACCTATATCCTCAAGCTGTATCTTAGTTACTCCAGTTTAAAGATACTATGAAAAGTAGCTAATATAACAAATGTAGAATATACTCCTCCTGTGATTCAGAAAAGTCCATTTTTCTGAGTTAAGTGAAACGTTCTCTCATTGAACATGGCTCTTCAGAAATTTACTAGAACAAGCCACAGTAGAAAAGGCAACACTTGATTAAAAGAAGCCAAATTGTTTTTATTCACAGATATCATTCAGAAATTTACTAGAACAAGCCACAGTAGAAAAGGCAACACTTGATTAAAAGAAGCCAAATTGTTTTTATTCACAGATATCATTATGACCTCATATTGAAAATTCAATGACAAAACACAAGACTTAATAAATAATAATATGTAATAAGTCAAAATTTGATGTCACATTTTAAAATAAATAATCATCTATTTGTGGTGGTTGAAATAGGTATGGTGCCCATAGACTCATGTGTTTAAATGCCATAGTGAGTGGCACTATTATGAGGTGTGGCCTTGTTGGAGTAGATATGGCCATGTTGAAGGAAGTGTGTCACTGTGGGGGTGGGCTTTGTGGCCTCCTATGCTCAAGGTACACCCAGTGTGGCACGCAGTCTCCTTCTGCTGCCTTCAGATCAAGATGTAGTTCTATTAGCTCCTTCTCCAGCATCTTGTCTGCCTGAATACCACTATACTTCCTGTCATGATAATAATGGAGTAAACCTTTGAAACTGTAAGTCACTCCAAATTAAATATTGTCCTTATATGAGTTGCTATGGTCCATGGTGTCTCCTCACAGCAATAAGAACCTAGCCAATTCACTATTTGATGGTAAGAACTGGAAAATAAACCATCAAAACAATTCTTTTAGTAATTAAACTATTATAATACTTAGAAATTAATTTAGGGGGTAGAATATTGTATAGCAAATAACTAACTTAAAGATACAGATAGAGAAGCCCCCTTATATCCTGTTGAGGGGAACATAAATCCATCCAGCCTCCATGGGAATTAGTACAGAGGTTCATCATACAGTTAAACAGCATGACGTCATGACCTAGCTATACCACTCCCAAACACAATCAGTTCTCATGAATGGATAAGAGGATATTGCATGACTGCACAATATTCAAAAGTGCCAGCCAACATACATAAACACAATGCAACATTATTCAGCCATAACAAAAGAACAAAATGATGTCTTTTGCAGGAAAACCCGCATACCATCAAGTATTAGATTAAGCAAAATAAGCCAGACTCATAAATAAAGGTGTTGCATATTTCTCTCATCTGTGGAATTAGAGTGAGGAGGAAAAGAAATTGAAAGGGGACTCTTAAGTATATGAAAAGGAAGAGAAGCAAGAACTAGCAGAATTTAAAATGACATTACCTCACCAGGTATGGTGGTTCATGTCTGTATTCCCAGCATTTACAAGCAAGAGACAGGCAGATCTCTCTGACCTTGAGGATGCTTGGTCTACATAGTGAGGTCTGGGTCAGCCAGAGCTTCACAGTGAGATCCTATCTCAAAAACATTTACAGATTAACTATGAGATTATGAGTGTAGTATGTTACATGCAGGTATGAAAATGTCATAATGAAACTATATAGCTAACATGATAATAAAATAATTTTTGATGAGTTAAAAATGTTATCAGTTGAAGCTACACAGATTTCATTATTACTTTTAAGTATTGTAAAATCAAAGAAAAACAAAGAAATAGAAGTGGAATGAAAGACTAACATGACCTGCTGGTGTGCTCTTCCCAGGGAAAAACTGTCTCTCTTATTCTCAGCATATCCTAGTTGCCTACAGTTCTTCTGTAGGTGTGAGGCCTGGTAGGCTTTCCCCCAACCACTTTATCAAGTCTAAAGTGTTGGTGTCCTCGTTCAGCTCATTTTAGAAAGTCATGTTACTCACACTTTACTGTTATAGCTTCTGATTTTTTTAAAATTTTTTTCCTACTTTATTTACATTTCAAATGTTTCCCCCTTTCCAGATCTCCCCTTTGGAACCTCCCCATTTCCTCCCCTCTTCCCTGCCACTATGGGGGTATTCTCCAACCCACCCACCCACCCACTCACTCTTGTCTTCCCTCCTTGGCATTCTCCTCTACTGGGGGATCTAGCACTCTCAGGCCCAAGGGCCTCTCCTCCCCTTGATGACTAACAAGACGCTCCTCTGCCGCATATGTGGCCAGCACCATGGGTCCCTCCATGTGTATTCTTTGGTTGGTGGATCAGTTTCCAGGAGTATCGGGGGGATCAGGCCAGTTACCACTGTTGCTGCCTCCCACGAACTCACAGTAAAACTCTGATCCTTTGGCTCAGGGTAATCTTTTCTTCCTCTCTTCTGCACCTTTTCCTGAGTTCAGGTGTGTAAGTATGTTGGGACTAGACTCCACACCTTTGCATTTTGATTAGTTAGGGTTTACTATAATGTCTTTATTTGTTGCGAGATGTCTTCTTGAAGATGGTTGAGGACTACATTTATCAGTGACTATAAGGCCAAATCGTTACGGTGAAGTTAGTAATTATGCAGTTTTAATGATGTGGAGGTTGTTTGTCCCCCTCTCAGAGCTAAAACTTCCCTAGTCCCAAGCAGTTTATTAGGTTTCCATTACTAGGTATGATTTCTCTATTGTTAATAAGGTCTTAATTCCAATTAGAGATTTGGTTGTTAGCACCAAGGTATGTGCGCCACTATTGTATTGTACCCTTACGGTTATACTGCCATGTTGGTGGTTATTGTTGCTCATAGATACGACCTATCTTTAACATACATTCCAAATAAATTTAATGTGAAGATTATTTTTGACAAACTATGCTGCAATGCCAACAGCAGTGCCAACCCCCTCCCAAGTGTACCCCAAAATGCCCTCCTAAGCGTCAGACCCCAAAGTGTCTGCCAAATTTCCCCCCAACGTGTCTTCCCAAGTGCCACCTATGTCTTCCTGCTATAACCTGGGTTCTGGGGGTTGCTGTGGCTCCAGCTCTGGGGGCGGGGCTTTGGAGGCTGCTGCCTGGGCCACCACAGGCCTTAAAGATCTCTCTGTCGCCATAGTCATAGCTCTGGATGCTGTAGCAGTTGGTGGCAGCAGTATCTGCCATGGCAGCAGCAGTGTCAGTAGCCAACAGTTTGGAGGCTGCTTCTGAAGTGCCATGAAGATCTCAAACATGCTGTGCACAGGAAGCCATGTTTAGAAGACCAGTCCATGCATTCTGCTGTCCTTTTCTTTTGTCCTGCATGTTCCTATCTGTTGGATGCTGAAATTCTATATCAAGTTCTAAAATTGTTCCAATGACCTAATCTCTTTCTTCTTCAGTATTTTGTGATAATTACATATTCTTTATTGAGTCTAAAAAAAAAAAAATGGTGCTGCATAAAAGGTGATCTGATACCATCACAGACTCAAGAGAAATTGACATGCAAATATGAAATAAAAGAGTGGTGCCACTAGAAACAGAAAGAAATATCATCACAACTTTGGATAGCCAGTGTTTTCTTATATAAAATACCATAAAAGAATCAATGAATGAAATGAGATTCATCACAAGTTTAAAAATTCTGCTCATCAAAATAAATCATTACCAAATGAATGATGAGCAGTGTAGAGCCATGTTTTTAGAACTTACATTTTTTAAAAGATGCTGCCCTGTTGTATAGAATTTCAACAACTATATAATGAAGACAAAGAGTCAATTTAAAAATGAATAAAACATGAGTTAGGAATTTTACAAAAGGAGATGGAAAAATGAATAACAATGAATAAATCAATAAATCCTGATATCATTAAACATCAGGGAAATTCTAATGAAATATAATTTAAAATGTACCTGAATTTTCACTAGAATAGGCTGCTGAGTATTGAAAAGAATGAAGAGGAAGTAGAGTTCCTATTTATTGTTAGTGAACATGAAGCTTGAACACTGTGCTGGCTGGTTTTGTGTGACAACTTGACACAAGTTAGCATCATCAAAGATAAAGAACCCTCAGTTGAGAAAATGCCTTCATAAGATCCAGTTGTAAGGCATTTTCTCAATAAGTGACCAATTTGGAAAGACCCAATCCATTGTGATTGTTGCTATCCCTAGGTTGGTCGTCCTGGGTTCTATAAGAGCCATGTGAAGCAAGCCAGTAAGCAGCACCCTCCATGGCTTCTGTATCAGCTACTGCATTTAGGTTCCTGCCCTGCTTGAGTTCCTGCCCTGACTTCCTCCAATGATGAACTATGATCTAGAAGTGTAAATTGAATAAACCCTTTCATCCCCAATGTGCTTTTGGGTCATGGTATTTTGTTGCAGCTGTAGAAACCTTAAGTAAGGCTCACACCATCAAAAAACTACATGAAAGTTTTTCAGAGTCCAACACACAGCTGCCTTGTACCCTGAAGTTTCATCCCTACTATTCACCAGGAAGCCATAAAGCAGATACTCATGATCAAGACATGTGTAAAAGTATTCTGGCATCTCTATTTATCTCTATTTAGATAGCTCTATCCAAAAGCTATGTCTAATATGTATTAACGAACATATTGTGTTCTAGTCATACAACAAACTACTACTCAGCAACAATATTTGCAACCACATAGAACATGGGCTACATGATCCCATAAGTGGGAAGCCCTAGAACTGCAAATTAAAGCATGTCAACTTTCACTATAAATTGACATTGTCAACTAGACTGCATTTAAGTTCGCCTGGGAAACACATCTCTGAGGATGAGAAGTTCCCAATAAAGTAAAAGCAAAGACACACTCTGGATTCAGATGATACCACCTCATGGTCTCAGATACAAGACTGATCAAAATGGAGGAAGCAATCTGGACTCAGGCATTTATCTCTTTCTACTTGCTTATTTTGGCTGCAATGGGACCAACTGCTTCCTGTCACCATCTACCACAACTAGACCCATGCTGGTCACCCTGTCTTCCCCATCATAATGGACTACACTTGCAAAGCGTGGCCCAAATCAAAGCTTTGCTTGCTTAAGTTGCTTTTCTCATGCATATTGTAACAGAACAGCAAGAAAAACAACAATGTACCAACCCAACAGGGTTTGAACCTGTGCATTCGGGAGAGGGAGTGAGAAGGGAACATGAATACTCTCACATGATAAGGTATTCCATAGTTGGCTATGGTATGGCTAGCATAGATGTCAGCATTTACTGAAACTCACCACAGTGTGCATTTAATAATTCTGCAGTTCATTTTAAAAATCCAAATAAATTAATGTTAGTATTAGAAATATAACTCACATTTTCTAAGCAAGCAAACAAAATACCACAATGTATATTATTTACTATGGTGTTCTTTCCTTCAATGTCACTCTGTGATTGCCCTCAGAAAGTGATCATTACTGAGAAAAACACTAATATCTGTGAGTTCCTATGCATACTTAATGAAACAACCCTATCCCAGGCTATCAGATAAAATGTATTTGCCACTAATTTTAGTCAGTTGTGGTCCCAGTTTTCGTATTAAGTTCTGACACTAGGTAGCTAGAAATTTTATCACAATGCTAGCACTGGTGAGTGTTTTTGCTAGTTAAAATATGGCTTTTTACTATCTAAACGAGAGTTATTTAGTAACAAAGGCTACCTAGGCCATTGACTATATCTGCTTATTAGCATCTTTTGTTTTCCAAATCGTTCTTTGTATTCATTTGTTAGAGTTTAGTCCACTGAAATTTCAGTTTTAGCTCTCACTGGACACAAAGGTATGACTTAGCTTACCTCTGGAAGTTCCCTGTGATTGTCTATTCAAAAGCAGCTCATCTTGACGTTCTATCTTAGGGACTTTCATCCTAAAGTCAAAGACTCTTTCATTCATTCAGTGCTACTTTCTTTGTATTCTATATTTCAAGGTGTCTGAAGCCGGTGATGAGACCTTTTTAATATAGAACTCAGATTTCTCTGTCTGTATAACAGGAACAAATTAGGGCATTCATCTAAAAGAAGCAAAGTACTTGAATAGTGCAATCTCTGATGAAGAATGGGCAAAAGTGGTCCTTGAGTCCTCAAAATTAGAGCATTAGTTCTTGTCCTGTAGAAGAAAAGAAATCAGAACATTAAGCTGAACTAAACTGAACAGAAAAGCCAATAGTGCAGAATAAACTGGAAGGTGCTCAAATCAGGAGAGAGAAGGTGAATGCTGAGAACGTAACAAGTTTCAGAGGTAGGATACTTAACACCCAGGGATCTGAATCACATGACACACTATATTCAGAAGGCCCAATCTAAGCTTCACAGTTTCTCAAGATAGAAAAACAGCATTCCCAATTCAGACTGCAGACGTCCTAGAGAAGCTGCTGCTGTCAATGTTAAAAGGGGCCAGGGTCTTAAGAAAACTAGAGTGGAAAGCTAAGCATATTGAGTGGGTAATTCAAGTTTTAAAAGTTTGATAACAGGTTAGCCATAAACTTATGTGTCTTTATATTTGGGTAAAAGGTATGTTTGGAGCTCATGATTTAAAAAGAAAGTTGAAATCAGCAGATTTGTGGCTTTCCTCTGATTAATGAATATATGTTTAATGCTTCTAATATCTAAATATTTCAAGAAAGCTGTTTGGTGTCTAGATATCCCCACACAAGTTTTAATCTACCTTTGCTTGTGTTCACAGGTCTTAATGAAAACTTGTATTGCATTTGAGAACACTTTTAGTTTGTCAGAAGTATCACAACAGATACCCAGTGTAGATACCCAAGGCTATGAGTCATTTAGAAAGCAGGTGTAGTAATGAAATTTGGAGTATTTTCTCTATGACCAAATGATAAAAACTATGATGCCTAAATTTTTAAATTAAACTCAAATTCCTTACTTTCTAAAATACCACTTAAACTGAGGTTTTGAGCTTTGTATATCTTGTCTGAATAAATAAGCATTGAAAACATTCATTTCTGAGTGAAACTAAACCTGTCATTGATATTTCAGAGAATGCAAACCTATTGAGAATCATAAATACTATGTTTTAAATTAATAAAAAATTCATATTCTGAAAGGAATGGAAATGCATATTAAATGTGGGAAACCAAGAAAACACACCTTGGGACCATGTGATAATTATCAATATTTTTAAAAACTTTATTTTATTAAAACAAAAAAATATGTGTCATAATGATTTCTTGTTCTAATAGGATGAAGGGCATCAAGATGATTCTACAGCTAAAAATGCTATCTTCCCAAACTCAGATCTTGTGCTCCCATGATGCCAAGAAAGAACGGTCTCTCAAAAGCTGTTCTCTTTCCTCTATATATAGGCACTAAAAGCATTTGTCTCCTCCACCCCCCCATATATCAATCAATCATATATGCAATAATAACATTTAAACGAAGATGGCTGCCTAACTATAATTGGTTCAGAAATACTCAGGAATCATGAAGCAATTAAAGAAACTTGTTAGCGGCAGAAGCCTGGCTTGATTCCTCTATGTCAGAGGAATCTACATCTTCTTCACTAGAATCGCATTGTTCCAAATTGTTCCAAATTTGTGAAATACTCTGTGCCAAACCAAAGAGATGTAATTCCTATTCAATATCTAGAAAACTATTGGGCCCCTTTCTCAGACATGCCCTCCAAAGAACAGCTTGGAACTCATCTTAAAGATTCATATTGGAACCTGGGGACTGTTGCTCCATGCCTTTAATTCTAGCACTTGGGAGGCAGAGGGCATGCAGATCTCTGAGTTCAAGGCCACCATGGTCTACAGAGTAAGTTCGAGGACATAGGACAGCCATGGCTACATAGAGAAACCCTGACTTGGAAAACCAAAAGTTTCTTTTTAAAAAAAAAAAAAAAAAAATCAGACTAAAGATTCCTGCACAGCTTCATGAGTCCTAAAGTTCAGGGAAGATCCATTTAACAAGCACCCTATATAATTCTTACTATCAAGCAAGCTGGGGAACAGAGAGTGTAATATTATTCTTAGAGTTATCTCCTCAAGATGAGACAGGTCTAAAAAGTTCCAGTTTAGCACTTTTAATATTCCATAATGGAACCCTAGTTTAGCTGTACAATGTTATCTTCCTTAACTCTCAAGCACTGTCCTTTTGTGTCAGTAGAACCGGTCTACTCATGGCAAAGAATAACAAAGTAGATAGTTGTGGAACCACATTAGCATGTCTGGGTTAGAGTGCTGGCTTACATTAGTAGTGCTTCTGGTGACCTAATGTTTCTACACATATGGACTCAGCTGCCATTCACAGCTGAATCATCCACTGTTCACAGTCCAGCTTGGAAAAAAAAATATGCTGGCTTTTATTGCACTGAAAATAACTGGTCCAGACTTATGCTCTTACCTAAAATGCAGCTACCTGCAGACGCTCCCTCTGACTCACTGAATCCTAATGAATGGAAAGACATAATGACATCACATGCTCAGTGCCTACTTTGCTAATAGTCACATTAAGAGACACATTCCTGGGTTTGTAGAAACAATAAATGTGATGTAAATAAAAGACCCACTAGTATCTTTTCCTTCCGTAGGCATCTCATCTCAGCATTGCTACCCCAGTGCCTGACTTTCTATACTCGGCTACTTCCAATTGCCAAGGAGATAGTCAGAGATAAGGTATAGTTGTGATACAAGATATAGCCATTGTGTCATGAATTCCTAATGCTCCAAGGCTATACCTGATATCATATGCTTACCTTAAGGCTTGAATATGCCCCAATAAACTTTCATATTTTTAGGTTGTAGGCCCTTTTATTTAATGTCACCAGATTGCTCATCTTTTTCATAAACCAAAAATACAGATCCCATACTTTTGAAGAAAATATTTACTACTAACTCCAGAGGATAGGGGCCATAGCAAGTGAACAGAGATGAAGAATGCTTGTTACTATTCCAAAGAACCTGGGTTCAATTTCTAGCATCCAGGTAAATGGCTCACACATGGTATATGCACATAGATGGAGGTAAAACACGTGTATTCAGGAAATAAAGTTTTAAAAATATCTAGAAACTAACCACAGAGCATTTGGGCAAGAGTTAGAGCAAACTATTGACTTGAATAGATAATATTTGTGAATTATAAACACATATGCTTTAGAAATGAATTAACTGGATCAAAGAAGGGGAGAAACATTACTTTTACTATTTACATTTTTAAAAGAAAATTGCCAAAATGAACATCAGCACCTAGTTAGCTATTGCTTAATGTCCTTGACATGCATTGAATATGCCATGTTTTAAAAAAAAAAATTTGGAGTTTTGCTTTACAGATCTCGACCCTCTGGTTGAACAAGCCAGTTCGTATCATTCAGCCCTTGAAGTCCAATTGAACCTTGAAGAACATCCTTCTCAGCCTGTGTTGATTCACTCTAAGCTATAAGAGCCTTTTGTATTCTTGGTCGCATATGATGGCATTGATAGCAAACAAATTAAACTTTATTCAAATACTGATGTAAATGTATTTCTGTCTAACATAATGCATATTTGTATGTTATTCTACTAAATGATTATAAAGTAAAGAATGAATGATGTTTAATTTAGTTAGGGTTACTGTTGTAGTAATGAAACGCAGTGACCAAAAGCAAGTTGGGGAAGAAATGATTTATTTGCCTTATATATACCAAATCATAGTCCCCTGAGAAGAGCCAGGGCAGGAACTCAAACTGGTGGGAAGCAACCTGGAGGCAAAAACTGATGAAAAGGCCATGGAGGCATGCTGCTTATTGGCTTGCTCCTCATGCTTTGTTCAGTCTGCTTTTTAAATGACTCAAGGACCATCAACCCAGGGTGGAAGTGCCCACAGTGGGCAGGGCCATCTACAAGCTTGCTTACAACTCAATCTTATGGAAACCTTTTTTCAACTGAGGTTTTCTTCTCTCAGATGACTACAGCTTATATCAAGTTGACATGAAACTAGTTAACACAGAGTACTTCTTGAATGCAAGTGTTGTGAGATGCACATACTGGGAAACATGAATGATCACCCTGCCTTTGCCAGGACTAGCAGAGAGCTTTCCTGGATACCAGGTGTGATGTCCCTGTGAATTTACAAAACAATGGCTCCAAATTCAGCAGTGCCATTGGGAACCTTATAATGTGCTTTCCAATTCAGCAGGCAGCTGCTGATGGGAGTGGGGGAGAAGGTTGCTGCATCCTTGCAGTAGGGATATGATCAGTATGAAGCAGAAGTCACACATAGCTTATTCTCTTTGATCAGCCATTCCATCATAGGAACTTACCCTAAGGAAAGAATTACAGCTGTGTCTAAAAACAATGTCCATGAAAGTTTTGCTTAAAATAAGAAAAATATGGAAAGAATCTAAAATCCACTCAATATGGAAGTGGTTAAATGCCATACCCTCCTCTAAAACTGATGTCAAAAAGAAGAGGGTGGCTAGAAGTAGAATAAAAGGCAAAAATAATTACAAGAGAAAATAGGAGGCTAGTTTCAGAAAGACATTATTAGGAACTCTAATTTTTTACAGATTTATGGACAAATGGATATCTATTCATACAAAAACAAATGAAAATGACTAATAAAGGTAGTCTAGGGCAGATGAGATTGCTCAGTAGTTAACAGCACTTCCAGATCTTTCTGAATACCAAGGGTAAGATCCCGCATCAACAAGGGTACGTACACCATCTGTAACACCAGTTACATGGGATCCAATTCCCCCTTCTGACTGCCATAGGATCCTGCATTTATATGGTGCATAAACATATACTAAGATACACACACATACACACAATATTATTTTAAAGTAAGGTGATCAGAAGTTTGGAGACTTATGAGTAAAAGTCCTATATATGATGAATATAGGTTTTTATACCCTTCATCAACAATAAGAGTCTTTAAAATAAATTTTACTAATGAAAGCATCAAGTGAACCACAGAGGCAACACCATTCTTTATCTGTAGTTCCCCAGCTATATGGTTACAAAATAGTCAAATAAAGGTGTTAAAATTCAGACAATGTGCTGGGCAGTGGTGGTGCACGCCTTTAATATCAACACTCTCAAGAGGCAGAGGCAGGTGGATTTCTGAATTCAAGGCCAGCCTGGTCTACAGAGTAAGTTCCAGGACAGCCAGGGCTACACAGAGAAACCCTGTCTCGAAAAACCAAACCAAAACAAGCAAACAAACAAAAAACCAACCAACGAAACAAACAAAAAATCCCTCAGACAATGGATTTATATAAATATACTTTTAAATGCTCATATTATGCTCCTTTAATAAGATAACTTCTTAAATGGCTAGAAAATGTAATGGAGAAGAGAAAGAAAATTAAATTTTAAGTTGGAAAATGTATGCGTAAGTGTCAAAAGAAGAGCATGATATCGCTGTGTCTAAGCTCTTTCTTGGGAAGTCAATGATCAAGGATACCCACATGGGAACTGACTCAGGAGAGTGCTGAGTCACAGCCTTGAGATTCGCCTGGTAATTCCCCACCCTGTGCTGTTGGTACTTTCAGTTTTATAAGCCAGGCAGTTCCTTTTTATTAAGTCATGATAAATAGGATGAGACAGGTCATAGACACCACAGAACTATAGTTTACATTAATACTTTAATGTCAATTTAACTTGTCTCTAACATATTGGAAAAATTAAAGACTACAGTAAAAAGAAAACAGTTTACCTTCTTCCTCTAACACCCAGTTTTGTGATTTGTGCTTCATGGATGCCTTACAAAGTCTAATGGCTGACATTAAATAATTACTGATTCCTTCTTTGTAAGGGAAAGAAATGCAAGTAAAGTAACTCAAATACTGGACCTACCCCCAGGGAATGGTGCACAATAGGGCTTGTTGGCGACATGGAGAGGAAAGAGCTACAGATAGTATATAAAGCTGAATATAACACTGACCATAAAACAATGGCTCCAGCCACTAGGAAGAAATCTTAAACAGAAAGAGAACTTATTTGGGAGAGAGTGGATGCCTCCCTTACCTGTAGCTGGATCTCCTTACTGACTTATAATTCCATGGATACCTGAGTAGTATATTGAGCTAAATCTCGAGGTATAGGATCTTGTGTCTAAGAGGGATCAGAATACTCTCCGTCCAACATGGGCTCTGGGAACTCACTTCAGATCATGAATATTGAATCATCATTCAGTCCTGCCTTCAGATCATCAGGTTTGTCTGGCAAGTGCTTCTGCCAGCTGAGCTATTGGCGTTTTAGCCTTTGTTTTTATATTGGTTAGCAAGGTGCTGTGCTACCTTGTTAAGATTCTGAATAAAACAAGCTCCTAAAGTTGTCTTCCGACCTCCCTATGTATGCCATGGTGCGTACACACACACACCTCAATAAGAAATCTAGTAACTCAGCACAAGAGTTGCTGTGGTGAGTTACCATTTAACTACCTGCATTGTGTGGAAATCTCAACACTAGGGGAAATAAATGTAAAGCTAGAGCTATAGATTTTAATCCCATCAGTCTCTGTCAGGCCTGAACACGGAAACATATTCTATGAGGTAGCTCTTGCAGCCAGTCTCACAAGACCCACTGCATAAAATCCCTCCCCCCCAAAAAATACTGAGCTGTAGAGAAGTCATGAATAAATACATACCAAATATTAACTGTTGAAAGAGAAAACTATACTAACATGTAAAATAAGTTCATGCCATATACACTAAAAACCAGAAAAGAATTAAAAGAATACTTGAAAGCAAAAAGTAAAAGTTCACAGATAATAACCCCAGAATATCTTTTTACCTATCTTGGTTTATAATGCTGTTCACTATAGCACAATTTTTATTAAAATTAAAATTCAATAAAGATATTGAAAGTTCCCACACATGTGGGAAAGTCAAGGAAAAACAATAGGCAAATAATTTTGTGGAAAAAAAGTGGCAGAAGAATGGATTTTTTTTCTTTCATATTTATAAATTGATTAATAACTGTTTTTGTTGCCTAGAAGTTAGACTACTCTGGGTACACATATTTCAACATCTTATAAGCAAGGCATTGAATGGCTTTTTTTCCAGCCTAATAAAAGGGAGAAAATATTTCTGTCATTCATTGCTAGGTTCATAAGATCCTTATAGCATCAAAAGATTAACAAGGAAAGAAAACACAGGTCAATATGGCAAGAATAAACTTGTTATGTCATGAAAGGTATGAGATATTAAGACCCAAAGAAATGAGGAAAGCTGCACAAGGTTTGATAAACTATTATTAGTCATGAACAGGGGAAATTGTTAAGACCTGTTGACATCATTTGTTCCCTTATGTCCCTGCAGTCTCAGAGAAAATAATGTTTGTTTTCTTTAGTCTGAGGAGCATGTTTATTATATGAATGTATATGATCTATTTTCAAGAAAGACCAGAAAATTTTTTTCTTGCCATCCTAGGGGTGGAGTAAGGGGGAACAAGTGTTTTTCCAGATGACATGGTGCCATATTTGTCCTAAATATCATCAATATCTTTTGCAAGATATTTGTACAACATTTGTGATATAATGAGAGAGCTTCTCCCCTCCAGAGGGCTGATTTGTTCACAGTCCTTGAGGGTATATCACCTCCCCACCCAGCAGAGAACACTCAAGCCAACAAAACCTCAGAATGCCTTTCCTGAAACACAGCCAGCTCAATAGACAGGGCCATCGTACCCTTTGCAACTGCCATCATTTGAGCTGAGCTCTGATGCCAGAGACAGATTTTCCTACCAGCATTCATGAAATTGGGATGAAGAACTTGGTGGCATCCAAACCTGGCACAGCAATCCTTCCTGTCTCTGTTGTATAATTGAAATTCTTTTATGAGTATGTAGTACTTTACAGCAAAAGAGCCAGTGACAAAATGTAAAAGATGAGGATTCCTCTATCTCAGTTCACAAAAGACATCCTACAAATACAAATACTGCAAACAGAGTGAACCCATTACAAAACATTGTAAACTGATGCTCATGACCAAATACAAGTCAAAGAGAAAAGAATCCTGGGGGGTAGCTTCGGGAAATACTCTATAGTTTTTTTTAAATAGAACTTATTATTTAAAGAATACTTTTAAGTACAACCTTGTTTTTTTATGACAAAACCTATGTTTTAATCTTTGTAAAAATTTCCTTTAATTGACAATAATTTTATACAATATATTATGATTAAGGTTTATACTCCCCCTGACCTCCCATATCAACCCCACACCCCAACCCTGTGCTTTTTTCCTCTTTTAGAAAACATACTGGCAAAATTTTTTAATTAAAATAAAAATATCAA
The DNA here is from genome assembly GCA_019843965.1 of Rhynchomys soricoides. Lineage (NCBI taxonomy): Eukaryota > Metazoa > Chordata > Mammalia > Rodentia > Muridae > Rhynchomys > Rhynchomys soricoides. The sequence continues at coordinate 9,260,161 of JADRCH010000066.1, read as the reverse complement.
AAAGAAAAAGCTCAAGAAACTCTTTAAGTACATCTTTAAATGGATGATAAAACAAATTATTTTTGAAATAGAAATTACTATCAATTACTGTGTGGGAAAATGTCAAAACTAATTCATAATTCAAATTTAAGTCTATTTGTTAAAAGATAAGGAAATAAATGAATCAATTTTGTTAACAAGGTATAAGAAGTTACATGATGATAGAATTGTTTTAATTTTTTTCCTGTTTTCCTGATCTACTCACACATAATAAGACCAGTTCTCTTTATTATAAGAAACAATTTTCTTTTTTCTAAAACTGAATTCTAAAAATGCTAGTACTCTGGGCATGAACATATCCTCGAAAAGATAATTATGTGTACAATTTGACTTAAGTGAGCAAAGATTCAAAACATTTTCTGTAGACAATGGGAGAGTGATCAAACTGAAGAACTTCTTTTATAAGGAAGCCCAGCAGACATTAGCTACCATATTATAGAGAAACATCATCTGTGGGAAACTGCTAATGGCCTAGTAAAGAAAAGAGAGTTATTAAGTATTGTGTGGTGCATGGTACTAATATTTTAACGCAAGATAAACATACGCTAGAAGAAATGTGCTAAGCAACGATTGTGGAAGGATAGTGGTTTTACATTTCTTCTCTTTGATTTTTTTCCAGATATTCTGCAATGAGCATACATCGGTGCATACCCGAATAATAAAACTGTTACGAATCCCAGCTCTGTGGTAAACAGAACCAGAGCTAAGGGAACAGACATGGGGAAGTGAAGAAGAGATCACATAGGGGGAAATGTTACAGATATTTTTATAGGGTTCCATTGTTTTGTGGACTAATCTGTGGAAAGAAAAAAAATGAAAAATTAGTTTGGCTAAAATTATAATTTTTTTTCTAAATTGGATGATTGAGGAAAACAGCATTTTAAACTCCTGTGTCTTTTGGATTTTGTATGAGCATCTTCATAGATGTGCTCAGTGAGAAAACTGGTACAAAAATCATATACTAAGTCTGAGAATGCTACTGATTGAGAAACCAGTGCATTGGGAGAGATTTTTAAAAATCACCAAATTAATGACAATGCTGCAATATAAATAGTTTTAAAAAATTAGAAAACTTAGGACCTGGAAAACCCCGCTGTTACCAGGTAGCCCAAACCTTACATGGCAACTACAGCTGGAAACTGTCTCATAAACTGGGCTTATTTTCAACTTGTAACCTGCCCTCTTCACTATAGTACGTCTTTGCCATGAAAAGCTCAGAGCACCAGATCATCTTCGTGGTCATTGTCCGCATTATACTAGTCAGTATATAAGTGAAGATGCGTCAGTAGCTATCAGAAAGGGAAGAAATACTAGAAGAAAATAGTATCCTCAGGGGTAAAAAAGGGAGCATCCACGCAGCTGCCAGAGACCAACAGGCTCAAACTCAACTAAGATCAGAGACAAATCCCCTTGGTGTTTAAGAAATCATCCCAAGATATTTGCCAAAATAATTGAAACCGATCTCTAGCCATTTTCTTTTTTAAATTGCTGTATTTCTTGTCATTTTATATTATAATATATTATATTATAGTTAGTTCATTCTAATACACGAAGAGATCAAAGGGCATTTTACTAAACTAAAGCTAATGATTGTGGTAAAATAAAACAATATTTTCTATTGAGCAACTTTGAAGAATTAGGGCCATTTGTGGGGTCATCATTTGGTCCCTTTCCTTCTGGTAACGCCCAGTAGCTCTCCTTCAGTAAGACTTTGGATAATGATGGCTGAATTCGTCAAACTCCGTTCTATGACGCAATCAACAGGATCCATGGTAAGAGACAGACATAGGAAGCTACGTGTGTGGGAAACTTCTTCCTCTTAGTCTCTCTCTCTCTCTCTCTCTCTCTCTCTCTCTCTCTCTCTCTCTCTCTCTCTCCTTTTCTTTTCATGAGAGTACAGTTGAAATCATTCATGCCCTGAAACCAGAGTAATTATGCAGTAATTATGGAGATCTTCAGTCTGGGGACTGAAGATCGAGAAGAACGAGTTTTCTAGCTGTTCTGGAGCCTGGTACCAACACCTAGGAGCTGCAGCTCATGTGATGTCACTAGACTTGACCCTTGGCAGTGAGATGCTGAGAAGGGGCCTGGAAAGGCTGATAATCACGTGCGTGTGGGTAGTTTTGCTAGCATCTCCGGCTTGAGCAAGAAGAACACACACTCCCACGAGCGGGGACTTTTCCAAAGGTCTTGCAACTGTTGTCTTCGCACCTCTATGTGCCCCTTTGTCATTGTGGTTAGAGAGCCTGGTAACTGAAAGCAGGAAAGCAATACCTCACAGACACACAAAAGTCCACTGTGAGGTGAATCCTTGCAAGCTATGGGTGCACATAATAGTCATAGAAAGAGAGCCGCTGCTTAATCGTAGTGGAAATGGTTACCTCACGTCTAAGACCCTGAGATGGTGAGAAACGCTAAGCCACCTAGGATTCAGTTTGATCCCACACATTCTTAATTGAAGAGGCAGACAGATGCTATTCTTCAGAAAGTAAATTGTCTAGCTTAAGGAATTTATCTGAAAAATAGCATTCTGTTTATATTAAAATCAATAGAGAGAAAGAATCCGCGTTCCACGTGACTGCTTATGGCTGCTTGTCAACTCCAGAGAAAACAGCAGAAAGGCAATACACTTAGGTCTTTGAACTTGAGGGCAGTTGTGAAAAGAAAACCAAAAACAAAGAAACAAAACAAAACTAAATACAAATAAGGAGCAGGAGCAGAGATAAAGAAACTCGCAAGGTTTCTTTACAGAACAACATAATTACTCAGCTGTTAATTAAATACTGGGTTTGAGTTCCTGTCTAAAACCTGATTCAGCAATTTTCTCACTTTACAAATGTCTCATTGATTTTGCTCTGTGTTATTTTATATCAACTACATCTTTAGATTTTAAATTTTGTGGGGTTTCATGAGGAACAGACCAAGCTTCCTTTGCAACTGTATCCCTGCCATGTTCTCAAAAACAAACTTGGGAAATACGTGCTAACAATTGTGTTTGGGGCACACCAGCTCCTGGAGGTTGCTGCAGGGCTATCACCCACCTTAAACTACTTCCCACCCCCTTCCCCTGACCCCTGTCATTTTGCCTGTTAGTGGTTCTATTCTTATTTTAAAGTACATTTTACTTATAAAGAGAGGAGTTCAGCTTTTACTTACCTACTTATTAGTGTGGTGCATATTTTGAATCTGATTTCTCCAATTATCTTTTGGTGGAGGGACTCTTCCTTACCAGCCATTTTCTGATGTGTCCTTCCTCTGAATTGTTTTTTCTTTTTTCCTAAAAGTAACCCTTTCATTGTACTGATAAATAAAATTCCAAAGAGCTTTTCTTCAAGGGTTTTAGACATTTCAAAAATCTGTCCTATTGTAACAGGAAACCTTGGAGACTCATTGAAATAGCAAAGGCACGGGTTTCTTTTTATTCTGAGAGATGTTTATGTGAGGAACAAAACCGACAAGAGAAAGTAACTGCTTCAGAATACTTGATGGGCACTTTAATCTTCTATTAATATGCAAATTTTGTTCTTTAGAACCCCGGTAGAGATTTTTTTTCTCCCTCAGTCAGGCTATTTGAAAGTAGTCCTATTCTCCCAAAGGTCCTTCTCGCATGAGTCTAAGTGAATCAGAGTTTTTATGCTAATTCCCAAGATGCTCCTGTGTGCATCATTTTCTTTTGAAATTATGTGGAGTTTATTGAACCACATTTGTAAAACATTCCACAGTTGATTTCATCGTAAAGATCTTCTTTAATAGGACTGATTCCCCTGCTGGTCAGTGTCATAGGAGAATGTCAAAGAAAATCAGTTTCAACAACAATGGCAGGAGTAAGAAAGGCCTTATTGGCGGAAGTGAAGAGCTGAGCTTACTGGCAGGAAAAGGACAGTGTTTGTTGAATAACTAATCTCATCACGAATTTGAGCCTGTAAAAATGACTTTGTTAGGGTCATAATGGTAAAGGACCATTTTAATGAACATAAATCTCAAAAATCATCATTAAGATATAAAAGCTTAGGGTGGTGTGTGTTTTTGTTTAGAGAGGCATTGACTAGCCTTCCATTTTATATCAATATCTCTCTTTTTATAAAAAGTTGCAATTAAAATGATATTAACTGAAAATATAGCAATTAAGAAAAATCATAAAATCATTTTTATGAAATCACTCTCTCCATATATCAGCTATTTTGAATTCTTTTCTTAAAAAAAAAAAAAACTGGAATATTTGACATCATTTCTTATCTTATTCTGATGGACCAGAAAGTCTAGAATATCTTGTAAATATGGTAACTGACTATGATCTAACTATTTTCCCAGAGAATGGGTACTTATCATTTATATAGCTCATAATAGTTATAAAAACAACTTGGAAACTTTTGAGTACATAATGCTTCCTCTGTACCAATAATTTGTCTTAAATAAATGGTACATTTATAAATATGAGACCCTTCACCTCAGAAATTCATCCTTTCTTAAGAAATACTGATTTCTGTTTGATTTTTTTTTTTGGTCTAGCATGAGGATATTTATGATCTGGGAATAAAATTATACCTCATCATGTCACATTGTTATGTCTTTGCTCTTAGCACAAAACACTCTTCCACAAACTTACTGTTCATCTGTGACCCCAGCAGTACACTGTAAGTTGTATTGCCTTAATGATTAAAGTCTCGTGGAAAGGAGAATCAAGGGAAAAAATAAAGCACTTCCTCCTGAACCCTGTACCCTATAAATAAATCCCCCTGCCTCACAAATCTTTATTATCTATTTCATCTACAGAAATCTTCATGACCCAAATCTAGCACAGGTTTCTCTTATGCATCGTCCCTGATTCTATTTTTCTCAGGTAAAAATCAAGCATCTACCTGTAAAAGTAAGCAAACAATAAAATAATCTCTCTGTCTCTTACATATAATTTCCTAGTCATTAGTACACAAATTGCAAGCTTTCTTGTTTGTGCGCCTATTTCCCCTGCTAAAAACCCACACATCCGCCTTTTATAACTCTTTAACTCTCAGAATACAGAAAAGACCAGTAATCACCCACCAATCTCTCTCAGTATATGTGATTGACTACAAATGTTGAAAATAAAATAAAATAAAATTGTGTGTCAGGATTAAATTTCCAGGATAATAATGTATCCCGAATTCCACAAAGCTTCCTAACTAGGTTACTCATAAAATACAAAAGGTCTACTGGCTCTATTTTAACAAAAAGAACCCACTCTTACATTATAAATGTTAGGTAGCATTCTGGAAATGTTATCTATCCTATACTGTTGTTATTGTTAAGTTGATTAGAGAAAGAAAAATCACCAGTGCACTGACGTCTTCAGCAGTTCTTCAAAATGTGCTTGTTTAGATCTGGAGAACTAGTCTGATGATAAAGAATCTCATTCCTTAGCAATAACAACTGAGGAGTATTGATAACCAATACTTTAAATCTCAGTGCAGATTTAACAAACAGTACCAACTGCTTTGGGACCTAGATGCAGCAAAAGCATGCAGTTTTACCAAGAGACAGAAACTCATGCTAGCCACACACAGAAATTGATGGAGTGGGTTTCAGAATTGGTTTAGAAGGAGCAGATCTGACTGAGTTACTGCTGCATGGTTCAGTCAGTGCATTATGGATAATAGCCATGAAGACCCTGCGTGGTTATAGATGCCAGCTCAGTACAATATAGTTGTGCCCAGAGAACTATTTATATTTGGCATGAAATTTTTTGTAAATACATACAAAGAGACCCCCCAATAAGTATTTGGAAGGATTCCCTGCCCTCGTATGTACGAGTAAAAAAAAGTAATAATATAAATAGATAAGCCTTAGAACCCAGTACCTAATGTACCTACTAGCTATTCCTTGATCAGAATCTTATTGTTCTGACTGTACTCCCTGAGAAAAATCAGAATAAAGACTCCATTATATTAGGTACAATAATTTCACTCTGAAAGCACTAGCTACACAAATACAACTCAATAGGGAATAAAAGATATGCCTAAGTATTTATCAGTAATTAATACTGGCTGTTGTCATCCTGTCTGAAGTAGAAGCTGTTGGCCTCTGTCAACCCTGAGTCTTCAAAGTGAAGGATTTGTCATATTTAAATTTTTCAAGCATGACTTGATGTATTCCTTAAGGATATGCTTTGACTACTCTGAGAAACTGGTGGCCTAAAAGCAAATTATATTTTCAAAGATCTTTTTCCCAATAAAATAACTCATGTTTTTTTTTTTCTCATGTGTTAGCAACACCACAAAATATAGAAACCAGAGAAATGGAAAACGCTACTTTCCTTGAATAGATGTTCATTAAAACAGCAGTTCTCAATCTTCCTGATGCTGCAACTCTTCAATTCAGTTCCTCATGGTATGGTGATCCCTCTAACCATATTATTTTTGTTGCTACTTCATAACTAATTTTTCTACTGTTATGAATCATAATGTAAATATCTGTGTCATCGGTGACCCCTGTGAAAGGGACAATTGACTTCAAAGAGGTTGCAATCCACAAGGTGAGAACCACTGCATTAAAGGGTAAAGTATCATTGGGCAGATTCTGAAATTATTTCTACAGTCTTCAGTATAGCATGTAGTATCTGTTCTGCTTGTTGATTTCCATCAAGGCTCAAGCTTGAAGGAATGAAGCTAAAACCTGACTTGCAGATAAAAGGGGTAGTTTTTGAAACAGATTGATAGGACAAACTTTGCATGTGGCAGAAGGCAAACAGGTACGATCTTAAGGAGATGCCCAGTCAGAAGTGAGAACAGGACCAAAAGGAACAAGCCTCCTATTGTGCAACGTAGTATTATTTAGAAGAGCCTGGAGAATATACAACTGAGCAGGAGGTTAAGTACTAAGCCAATTCTGGTGCAGGTAACCTTAGAGGAGGTCACAGTCAGTGAGATGTTCTTCAGACCGTTTGCATTTTCTTACCACACAAATGGAGAATCCAGCTGCTATTTGTGTTTTCCAAACTTCACCAGGATGATTACTGGAGGTCACATTTTCCAGGACCTTTGAAGGCAACTAAGAGAAACCAGGGATTGTTCTTTGGAACTCTAAAAGCTTCCTGACTTTTCTCTGTCTCCCTTCCTTGTACTGTCTTGCATAAGCTAAGGCATTTCCAGAGAAACTTTTCCATATCTATAATCTCAATTCAAATCCTGACCTATATTTGCAGTCTAACTCCACATACAGTTCATTTAGTCCTGGTTTGAAATTCATATGCATATTGGTTCATAAAAGAAAAATGGGATACTTTTCAGATGTGATCCACATATTTTGAACACTTTTGATTTTTGCCCAGCCATTTGTCTGCACACAGGCAACAGAGACCTAACTATTGGTTAAGAGTCTGAGCACCGGCGCACCTTGTTAGATCACCAAAGTCATGGTTAAAATTACACAGAATCTGGGATCAGAAAAATAGGTATTTTTTCCATTACTTTTAATTGTGTGTGAAAAGGTGTTTTGCCTCCATGGATGACTGTGTATAACATCCGTGTTTGGAGCTCTCAGAGCCAGAAGAATGTTTGATCCCTTGGGATTGGAGCCACAGATTGTTGTGAGCAACCAGAAACATGCTGGGAATAAAGCCTGGGTCCTTTGGATGCGCAATGGTCTTAACCACTGGACATTATCTTGAACTCCTAAACATCTTATATTAACCCCACTATATAATGATAAGCTCCTGAACACACACACCAAAAAAAATGCCAAAAATGCATTTGTCTCACTCGTAACAAATTTGTATTAAACATATAAACACAATCAAATTTAATCCATTGGTTCTGCCATTGTTGGGGCTATGCCACGCCTTCCCTCCCCATCTCAAGATGTGATATCCACACAGATAATTCAAACAAAAACTGTGTCTCCATTGATTCTCTTTTCCTTTCAATGTTCACTTCCCATGTGCAAGAAACTCATACCCCAAATCCATTTTAAAATCTTCATCCTATGGTTTAAAATTCATTAATACAATAAACTCCTATACTCTGTGTCCTTGCCACCCTCTAATGTTTGTTTGATTGGTTTTGTTGTTATTGTTTGCTTTTGCTCATGATTCAGCATGCAAGTTTTCTCTTTTTCCTAGCCTTTGAAAACCCTGCTCTTAAACCTTTGTCAAGGCACCAAGAATGAAATCTTATCATTTCATCATCATTTCATCTTTCATTTTCTCATCAGCATATCTTGCAGTGAGGCTAAAGTACAATGATGACTTGGGATGCCATAAAGACAAAGTTAAGAGTAAGCATCTATGAATGTTTAGAATAGCTGGGCAGTACTGCATCTTCCTTCTGTGACCAGGGAGTTGGTATTGATGTAACAGGATAGGTCAGCTCTAATGTTGCTGAATTCACATAGTGAATTGTGCTGTGACTCATTAGGTGCATGGACAATAAGACCCTAGGCTGATCCACTATGCAACAGATTTTTTAAAATGTCTCCTCCTGTACAAATAGCTTGGCAATCTCCACCATCTGAGATAGAATGTCAGTTCCTTCCCTACCCCCAACTTGAGAAACTTTCCTCCTCTTTTCTACAATGGGCACAGGAGCCTCCTGGTTACCATGACAGCCAATCATCTTTGCTCACTCATACCTCTGCACATGCCTTAGTCTCTGCCTGTAATAAATTTCCCTTGCCCAACGTTCTACCCTGCTAGAAACTTTTAAACATTGGTTTTATATATTGTTTAAAAGAGATCTTTCTTCTTGCTCTGGACCAAATGATCGCTTCCCAGTTCTGTTTTTTGTTTTGAGAAGCTATTTGCTTTCTTTCCCGTTGCTTTGAAGGTTTTCCCCTTTGTTTGTTTGCTTTCCGTCAGTGTTCTTTTTTTCCTTAGCAGATTCCTTCTGGAATATGTATCTGAGGTGAATAGCTCTCTCGTGTGAAGTAGCTTCTCTTTCCTCTCTGTCCTGGCATGTTCACATTCCATTCCTGAAATACAGAGACTAAGGCATGTTTCTGTCCAGCATTGACTGAGCTCAGCTCATCTCAAGTAAAAAACTCAAGTGGTCTCGAAAGCAAGCCTTCGTTGCTCTGCTAGCACAGAGAAGGGAGTATTGAGTGGAAAAATGAAAGGATCCAAAGATGGCAAAAAAAAAAAGATTCAAGGGAGAAGGGTACAAAGGACAGGACAAAGCAAAACCAGTTTTATAAACCAATGTTTTCTATCATTTAAAGATATGCAGAGCCAAATATATTCCCTATGATAGCCATTAATTTAAGAATTTAATAACATTTCTGCAACTCAACTAAAATAAAATGTTGACCTCTGATACAGATATCATTTTGGGTGTTTTACAGAGTCATGTGTAATTAATAGAGAAAATAGAGTTTAGCCTTGGGTGATATGCATTTAAAATGGAATTTCTTGTCACTTATATAGCTATAAACAAAATATTTGTAATTAAATTTATGATGGCTGGATAGACATGATACAAACTCGTCTAAAGTAGTAATTTTATCAATTTTATCTACTATTTCAAGATTATTGTAAGCAATATTAAATATTAAATTTTACATGTATATGAAAACTAGATATTCTTGAAGAGTATATTAGACAGTAAGAAGACAAATATATCTATAGTAAGAGAAACTTGACAGTATATTAATATTACTACAGTAATCTAGACATATAACTAAAAGTACCTAATCTACTTATTTCTAAGCATAGCAGCTTTCATTTTTGTTTTTTAAGGAAAGCTTTTCTAATGTGGACACTGCCATATGTCATAGTTTTAAAATGCTAATTTCTCTAGGATTCTAGTGTCAGGGAACTGCCTATCCTTATCAAGTTAAGAAACAAACTATAATATCCAGCTATGGGACCAGTGAATGGCTGGGGCTTTGTCTCAGGTCTTCTTTCCCAAGGCCACTCTGTCATGTCATGAAGGTACTGTACAGAGGAAAAATCACACTTATTATAGTTTCCTTTCTGTTGTTATGATAGAACACTGTGACCAAAATCACCTTAGGGAAACAAAGAATTTGTTTGGCTTACACTTTCTAGCCCAGTACATTATTGAGGGATGTCAGGGCAGGAATTCAAGCATGAACTTGAAGCAGAAACCCTGGTGGAACGCTACTTGTTGGCTTGCTAACCGACTCATGATTAGCTAGCTTTTGTACATAGTGCAGGCCCAACTACTTAGGGAGTGATACTGCCCATAGTGAGCAAGGCCCTCCTATGTCAATTAACATTCAAGATAATCCTCCATAGACAGGCCCTCACCAGGTCTGACCTAGGCAAGCCCTCAGCTGAGATTATCTTCTTGGGTGACTCTATGTTCTGTCAAGTTGACAGTTCAAACTGACTAGTACCTTCCACCTCCTGACAATTTGACACACAGGTTACATTACATGCGCGCACACACACACACACACACACATACACACACGCACATACTTATGCGAGCGCGCGTGAGTGTGTTTGTGTGTGTGTGTGTGTGTGTGTGTGTGATTTTAGAGTGTGTCGAGATGATGGTTGACACACACTAGGAGAAAAGGCCATCTTTCCTATACCATATGAACTCTCACACAGTCTCCTGTCCACTGCCTCCTTTGTTTGACCTTCAAGTCCTGCAGACCTTTATATATTGAAAGCATTACAGCAGTCTCCTCTCTGTTCCCTACTTGCCAACTCATATCTCTAATCATAATTTTCTCTGGGAAATATAAATCAGATTGCCTTAAGTTAACCAAAAGTCCCTTACTGTTCCTGCGCCAGTTTTACTCTGGCCATAGGAATAACACAGCATGAACTGCTAGGCACCTGGCCCTTGCTCAACCTTACTGTTTTTCCCTAGATACCTGTATGTCAATCTGGGCAAATACGTAAGGTCTCACAACACAGGAAGAAACGAGTGAAGACCAGGAAAAGAGGAGGAAGTGAAGTGAGTACCAGAGAACAGGGATAGCATTGAAGAGACAGTTCGTACCCTGTTGGCATTCCAAGTATAAATTGGCTAAGAACTGAGACCAAGTCTGTGTCAATTTTCCTCTGGACTCACATATATTGTTGTTATTAATATTATACATTAATTCATTTATATGTTGTTATTAATATTATATATGGATACATATTTATATATAATATATAGCTTCTTAGAAGACGCAAAAGTATAAGGTGAATGGAAACTAATGCCAAGTATTACCCTAGACCATTATAAAAAATGCATCTTTTGAATTTCCAGCTCCCCACTTACTTTTGAAGTCACAGTTGGTGTAATTCTGCGTTCTTCCCATTTTTCCCAGTATCATAACGTAAATATATTCAACATGGCACATATTAATAAGAAACAGACAAAATGATCACTTTTCTTGGTGAAGCAATATTTCCAGACAACTCAAGTCAACTGCAAATAATGAGGAGCAATTAATCAATCAATTATTTACTCTGGAATATTCTATATTTCCTTTGAGCATGTACCTGCCCCTTCAGCCAGAACTATGGAATTTAACAATGGAAGGTGATTCTGAAATTTCTAGTGTAAGCATATCTCTCTCATGGTTGGAAATAACAGTCTGTGTCTGCCATGCTTTGTAACTTGATTTTGAAACTTGGAATAATACAGGATTTTTTTTATTCTTCTGCAGATTTTTCTCATTAGGACTTGAGGCCTTTGAGACAGATTCCTAAGTTGTAGTCCTGGCTATCCTGTAACTCCCCATAAACACTAGGCAGGCCTCAAACATGCAGTAATCCTCCTGCTTCTGACTTTGGGCTCCTATTTAATTCTTTTTCTTTTTATTGTGCTGGGATAGACTCCATGTTAGCCACTACACTACCACTGAATTCCTATTCCTCATTGATATTCTATTTCTCCAGGGTTTTCTGTTGAAACCACTTTTGTGTGTTTAATACGTAATTTAAATTCCTTCCTAAATTGTACTTTAGATTTTTATTTACCTTGAATTCTTGTTATTATTTCAAGGATTCTCTTTTAAAACTTCTCAAGATATTCTTTATTTTACTTCTCTTTAGATTCTCTATTGCCTTCAGTAGCTATCAAATAGTGATTTCTTGCTCGGCAGCGATGTTTCCATGATTACAACACTACCTCATGTTTATTAAGCACCATTTTCCAAGAATCAGAATTCTTGTTACATAATTTTATACTTTACTCTGAAGTAAATGACTTCTTGATTTTTCCAGTCTGCCAAAACCAAGTTTATTTATACAACACCCTATTAAAGGGTACATATGTTACTCATTTTATACGACTTGGGTAATCACTTGTCTTAAATACATCAATAGTTAAAATTATATTCCTAAATGTCAATACTGTAGTTGATTCTTAGGTTTGTTTGCACTTTAAAGTATTTTTAATAGCATTCCCTTTGTATACATTATACAAATTGCAAAATTATTGATTCAAATACAGTTAATTATTATCTTCTTGTAATTTCAACCTCAATTCTACCCCTTTACAGTTTGTCTAATATAGAGGAAGAGTTTTTGTTTTACTTTGCTTTGCTCTTTGTTTGTTTTTTAACTCAGGGCTGGTGTCAAGTTTATGGTCTTCCTGCCTCCCAGGACCTGAGATTATAGGTGTATACTTCTGTGTTCAGTCAAAAGAGACAGAGGCATTTGGACATGGAACTTAATGATTGTTCTTTCAAATGTATGTTATTATGCCTTTCATTCACATGTAAAGTTTGCTCCAAACATTCTCTGCAGCCTTTCCATTTCTGTTAGGACAATGATTCCAGACCCCTCCCCAGGCTCCCAGATTCTTATTGTATTTGTAGTCCACAAGGAAATATTTTGTGGTTCCCATAAATATAGTCCATAGGGCAAAAGTTCTCCACACCGAGACACTTCAGTGGCTATCACAAGCTATTTTCTCCAGACAGACCATCACATTGGTACTTCACAGGCTCAAACTAATATAAGGTCTGCCAGCATTGATAACTCACAAGAGAACTGATGTCAGAAGCAAGAAGGGGTGAAAGGAGAGCCAGAGGTTATCTGCCTATCTGCAGAAATGTAACACACAACAGCAGGAAGAAGCCTATCAGAGTCTAGTGTCTTTTCTAGGTAGTAGTCTAGACATTGTCTCAAACCTTCGCCTCCTGTACAGTGAGACTTGGGTACAAAAAACAGATATTTTATGTGCCCTTTTATGACTGAATCCATTAGTACAAGTCAAGAAAAGATAAAGCATCACTTAATAACTTGTATCCTAAAGCTTATGAGATCAATTTTCTATATATCATCTATGATGTGGATCCAGAAAACAAATAGATGTTACTAAATGGTGAGATCTAGCTTTCCACAGAGCCTGTATTCAAAGGATCTATATTCCACTGGGAGCAAAGACCAAGGGATGTCTTTTCATGTACATACAATTAGTTATATGCATCTTTCTGATAATTTATTACCAAATTTTAAACCATAATATTCAAATACTTTCTATAAGTCTTAATTAGGACTGCTCTCTATAAAAAAAATTCAAAAACGAAAACAAAAAACTGCATGCTATTCTTTGCAAGTTTTTTTTTCTAAATAAATGTATAGTGCCAGAAGTTGTAAATAGTTACTGTTTCATTCTTTATCATGACTATAATGAATAAAGGGTATAAAAATTACCAGAATATTCTTCTTTAATTTTTTCATATATGATCATTTCCCCTGTCTCCTGAGTTCTAGATGCTTCTGTATCCCTTCATACCCAATTCCATGCTCTTTCTCTATCTCACAAGTACAAAGAAAAATCGGAACAAACAAGACAAAAATTAAAAATAAACAAAATGAAAGAGAAAAGAAAACTAGAGCCAATCTTGTGCTGTATTGGCCACCTACTCCTGGACATGCGTCCTGCCTTCGAGGGTGGTGGATAGAGCCAGTGTGACTCTGTTGGAGAAAACTGATTTTTGCCTTTCCCAGCATGCATCAGTTGCAAATAGCTCTGTGGTTAGGAATGAGACTTTGTGCCTACCTCCCTTCTCTATGCTAGGACTTTGCACCAGAATATTTCACAACACTGAAGCATTATATGATTAATATTATCCCTAAAACAAAACAGTTTTTTTTTTTTAATGAAATCAAGTTAAGGAAAAGTAGAGAACCCATGGGCCAGAAGATAAAATATCCCCTTGTCCTCTCATTTTGATTAAGATGAACAGAAACAAGTTGGAATTAGGGAAGCCATGCTGCATTTTCTAGACAACAGGGCAGACACATCTACTAACCAATTTCAGAGGAAACAGAGTAAAATGCCTGTTAAATTACACTCCTGGACTTCAGAACACGATCTCATATCCTACCACTGTGATACCACGTGAGGCTGCAGGAAGCTGTCCCCTCCTGTGTTACTACTGTTAACTCTTGCTAGAAAAGATGCCAAATACTAATGCCCACCGGATTAGAGAGATCAATGACTTTATCGTATCAGAATGTCCCCAAAATATCACCAGCTGTTATTTGATCTAATATTACATATCTTGGAAAAAATTGTCATCTCAACATGACTGTAACAACTCAACATCAAATGTATCTACTGTCACATGAGAAAAAGATACAGTTTCATTTTGGACAAAGCAAAAGTATGTAAAAATGTAATGAACAACCCCTCTGTCCCCACTGTCTCCACATTTCCCTTCTCCAAGATCCTCTTCATAAGAAACAAACCTGGTTATAGCAGGCTGGACTTCCTACCATGCCAGGACCAGGGCAGAGATATTGATAGACCTCAGATGCAGAAGCAGAGGCAGGGGCCTGTGTTCTTTCTTATTTGGTTGTGAAGAAATTCATCTGTCCCAGATTTAGTTTTAACCCTGATTTCCTACTTTCAATTAAGTGAACTAAAACTACCATATATATGACAAAACAACACAAACAAACGAAGAAGCTTAGGTAGTATATTTCAGAACTGTAGCTCCTGATTGACTTCACAAAGGGAGTAAGAAGGTGAGAATCAACCTCACACACCAACTCCATGAGATCTAAAATCACCCAGAACACTGACCTGTGGGCTATGAACTTGGGTTAGGATCACTGAGATGGAAAGCCCCTCTCACATTCACTAATGCCATCTCTGGGGTGGGACCCTGTACCAAACGAAACAGAAAGCATGAGCTGAGCACAGGCCTCCAGCTACCTCACTGTGTTTCCTGACTCTGGATGCAGTATGACCTGATGTTCAAATTCCTTCTGCTTTGGCTTCCCCTCCAAGAGGGACTGCATGTACTCTGAATCAAAATAATCCCAGTGTCCATTTTGTCGCTTTTTTCTTGGTATTTTGTCTCAGCAAAAGAGAGCTGAGAGAACCAAACCAGCAGTCAATGAGCTGACTGCCACAGTCAATACGTAATTGCAACAGCTCAAGGGCATATATTCCTTCTCTGGGCTTCAGGTACTTCTCTTCAAATTAAAACCACGGTAGATTTTTAAATAATTGAACGTGGATCATCCATCGCCTGTCCTAAGGATAGCCTTTCCAGAAAATAAATTCAAATTCATTTCTCTCACCCCTGCTTTCCATGCTGCACTTACCATGGGTATTCTCTCTTCTCTCACTGTTTCCTTACCTCACTATGTTTTCTTTCGTGAGCTTTTAAATGCAAACATAAGAACATAAAAATCGTATATATTAGTAAGGAACCACATAAACTGTCTGTGTACATATATGCTGAACAATCTTTAAATTAAAAAAAATAAACATATCCATTCCTTCAATAATTTTGTCATATATATATATGACATATTTTTTGTCATATATATTTAATATATAATATAAATAATATATTTTGTCATATATATATATCTATATATATCAAAGTTTTCACTATCTCTTCCAGTTTGTTAAAATGAATGAGAATTATTGTTATCTATAATCAATGTATGGTGCAATAACACACCAGAAACTCTTGTTCCTATCTGACTGTAACTCACTATCCATTGATCAAGATGCCTTCATTCAGCCATCTATTCTGCTGTTTTGAGATTTCTGTAGAAGCCATTTACTCTCACTTTATATGAGATCAAAAATTTCCATTTTCTATGTGATCAAGATGTTATGACCCTTGCCTTTCTATGCCTGGTTTATTTCCTTTAGCCTGATTAGCTTCACTTCAGTCCATGATGCCAAATACAAATACACTCTGCTTTCAAATTTTATCACAATTATCCGTGTACCTCGTGGCTAAGCACCAAACATCATTCTCCTACCCCTTTAGCTGTGCAGTATTACCTTCTTTAATTAAATTTTGGAAATAGAATTGTACCTATCTTACTTAATGCTTCCTTCATAATATGTTCTTCAGTACTGTTTGCACTATGAATTGGTATACATAATGACCAATGTATCCATGTCAAATCGTACAGAAATTCTTTAATGAAGATTCACTCAAATGTAGACTTGAACAGTAATGATAAAAAGAAAAATAAATGAGGATCTACTCTAAGTAATTTTAAGAGAGAGAGCCATATACTGACAGTAAATGCTAAGGATCCACATAGGAAAGTATCTGAGATAAACTGAGAAAGAAGGAAAGGCAAAGATGATATGGGCAGCAAAACCCCTTTCCATAGCTAAATATCATATAAATATTATAGGTAGGTGGGTATAAAAAGACAGAAATATTTCTGCAAACCTTCTGTTTTGTATGATATTGGAAGCACCCAATATAGGGAGGATGCTTCAATCCCTCTTAGACAGGGGAACAAAATCCCACTTCATGGGAGGCAGAGGAAGGGAGGGATCTAGGTGGACGAGGGGAGAGGAGGGAAACATGGAGGCAGGATCAGGTATGGGGGGAAACAGGAAAGAATCCCAGGAGGTCAAGAGCATGAATTCAGTTGTGGGGTGGGGAAGGGGAATCTAGAAAGTCCCAGAAATCTGGGATGTTAGAGGCTCCCAAGGACTCAGTGGGGATGACATTAGCTGAAATGCCCAACAGTGGAGAGATGGAACTGGAATAGACCACCTCCAATATATAGACATGGCCCCTGGTTGGGGGATGGGGGTCACCCACCCATCTGCAACATTTTTGATGCAGAATGTAAATAAATATAAGTAAAAGGACAAAAAAAAATGGAGCAGAGACTACAGAGTAGTACCCTCTCTCTCATATGAGAGAGTGGTGGGCAGAAGGCCATCCAATGATTAGCCCAACTTGGTATCCATCCTATGGGCAGGCACCAAACTCTGACACTATTATTGATGCCGTGTTGTGCTCGCAGACAGAGCCTAGCATGGATGTCCTCTGAGAGACTCTATCAACATCTGACTCAGACAGATGCAGATACTTACCACCAGCCATTGGACTGAGTTCAGGGACCCCTATGGAAGAGTTGGGGGAAGGACTGAAGGAGCTGAAGGGGATGGCAACCCCATAGGAAGAATAGTCTCAACTAACCTAGACACCAGGGAGCTCCCAGAGACTAAGCCACCAATCAAAGGGCATACATGGGCTGGTCCATGGCCCCCAACACATATGTAGCACAGGACTGCCTTGTCTGGCCTCAGTGGGAAAGGATGCACCTAATCCTGTAGAGACTTGATGCCCCAGGGAAGGAGGATACCTACGTGGTGAAGGAGTATGGAGGGGGGATGGAGGGGTGAGTTGAAGAACATCTTCCCAGAGGCTAAGGGGAGGGGTGATGGGGTGAAGAACACTGGAAGAGGGAACCAGGAAGGGGGCAATATTTAGAATGTAAATAAATAAGATAATTTTTTAAAAGAAAGGATGATAGGGGAAGGTATGACTAAAATACATTTTACACTTACACGCATGCATGAATGTACACAGGCACACTGTGCATGCGCAACAGACACACACATATACACATACAAGCACACACATAGACATGCACACTGAAATGGTAGAGAATAAAAAAATTCTTGCTACAACCACAAACTAAGTTAAAGAAAAACATGTTTGGTCAGCACCATGAATAGTTCTTACATTACCACATCTTGAGACCTTTAGATAGCATTCATGTGAAATGGTCTTATATTTAAAACCCACAGTACTAACTTCAAAATTATTTTAGCTTTGAACATAGGAGAATTTATGTCTGTCTGTGATCACACAAAATATCGGAAACTACACCCTCGAATAGGTTACTCGATCCCAGTTTTCACATCAGAAAAACAGAGAGATTACTGCATCATGATGTTATTCAAACTACTAAACACTGTCTCTCATCCTTATAGATCACTTAGAAAAATGCATGGGAATTAGTAAAAATAGAAATTAAATCACTATGTTTAAACACGTTATGATTGTTGCACCAAATATGTGCCCCACTCCTAGTCATTATACCATGAATCCCATTAGTAAACATTCAGTCAATGTTTAATGCTCACCAATTAAAAGTATTTATATTAATATAGAGAAGGTATTAAAAACTCAAGATAAAAATGACTTGAACAAATATAGACAGGCTAATCTAGTGCTGATAAAATGAACGCATTTATAAGATTAAGTGAATTCCTCTTGGGGGTTGGGGGTACATTAATAACCAAGGAAAATGCTGACCAGCTGACAGGCACTTTCACATACACTATCTCATTTAAGCTCTCTAATCACACATCTGATGTCTGAAATTTAAAAGGTTTATGAGATTTACTTACAATCTATTACACATTTAAACATGTCATCCCAAGTCTTGCTTGGGTACTGTTTTCAAAACATTTTTTTATCTATTTTCAAATCGCTGAAGAAAAGGCACGATCATCTTGGTACGTTATTTTCTTCTGTTCTTATTCTTTTTCAATATTTAATGAGAAGATACTAGTTGCCCAGCTCTGTTTTAGACACAGAAGATATTACAGTGTAAAAAAAAAAAAAAAAATCAGAAATTTCTACCGTTAGCAGAGCTTCCATTCTTTTCATTCTATCTCAAGAAAACGTTTAGGAAGATAATGCAGCAAGAAGTGAAATAAGAGGCAGCCAGATCGCTGACAAGCTTGCAGGTCATTGCACAATCTTTGTGTCTGTGTGTGTGTGTGTGTGTGCATATGTGTGTGTACATATGTGTGTATGTGTGTGTACGTGTGTGTGTGTTGTTGTTGCTGTTGTTGTTGTTGTTTTCAGTTGACCTGAGAACTAAATGGGCATTCTGTGCGGATGAGTGTCCTGATTTGACTACATTTGGAAATATTAGTAGCATGATGACTCTGCTTCCAAATCACCTCGAGTAGTAAAGGAGAACCAGAGATCGATGCCAGCAGGACAGTCCAAAGAGCAAAAGTGCTACTGTCTCAGGATTAAGCAGCGAACATTGCAAAAGAAAGTCTAATTTTGACTGCATTTAAAAGGTAAATAGAATAGAGACTGATGGAGAGACAAGAACAGTTGAGAGGAAATTAGGTCTGACCCTTTCATAATGGCGTAGTTGAAAACTGAAAATAGTCTATGTAGATGGGCAGACTTTGGTGGCACACAAAGATACACTGTGTTTTATTTTTGAAATGTAAATTCCTATGGGACTTCATAAAATTACAAAGCTTCTGTAAGGCAAAGGACACTGTGAATAGGACAAAATGGTAACCTACAGATTGGGAAAAGATCTTTACCAATCCTACGTGTGATAGAGGGCTAATATCCAATGTATACAAAGAACTCAAGAAGCTAGACTCCAGAGATCCAAATAACCCTATCAAAAATTGGGGAAGAGAGCTAAACAGAGAATTCTCAACTGAAGAAACTCGAATGGCTGAGAAGCACCTAAAGAAATGTTCAACATCCTTAGTCATCAGGGAAATGCAAATAAAAACAACCCTGAGATTTCACCACACACCAATCAGAATGGTTAAGATCAAAAACTCAGGTGACAGCAGATGTTGGTGAGGATGTGGAGAAAGAGGAACACTCCTCCACTGCTGGTGGGAATGCAAGCTGATACAACCTCTCTGGAAATCAGTTCGGCAGACCCTCAGAAAAAATGAACATAATACTACCTGAGGACTCAGCTATTCCACGCCTGGGCATATACCCAGAAGATGCTCCAACATGTAATAAAGATACATGTTCCACTATGTTCATAGCAGTCATATTTATAATAGCCAGAAGCTGGAAACACCCCAGATGTCCCTCCACAGAGGAATAGATACAGAAAATGTGGTACATTTACACAATGGAATACTACTCAGCTATTAAAAACAATGACTTCATGAAATTCGCAGACAAATGGATGGATCTTGAAAATATCATCCTGAGCAAGGTAACGCAGTCACAGAAGAATGAACATGGTATGTACTCACTGTTAAGTGGTTATTAGCCCAAAAGTTTGAAATACCCAACAGTCACTTCCCAGCAACTGTAGGGCGGAATGTGAGGTCCCAGATGGAGGACTTGGAGAAGGGACTGAAGGAGCTGAGGGAGTTTGCATCCCCAGGGAGGCAGCAACAGTGGCAACTGGCCTGATCCCCCACCCCCACCCCGATACTCCTGGAGACTGATCCACCAACCAAAGAATAGAATACACATGGTGGGACCCATGGTGCTAGCCACATATGCAACAGAGGAGGGTCTTGTTATCCATCAGGGGGAGGAGAGGCCCTTAGGCCTGTGAGTGTTAGATCTCCCAGTAGAGGAGAATGCCAAGGAGGGAGGACGAGAGTGGGTGGGTGGGTGGGTGGGAGAATATCCCCATAGTGGCAGGGGGAGGGGGGAGGAAATGGGGAGGTTCCAAAGGGGAGATCTGGAAAGGGGAAAACATTTGAAATGTAAATAAAGTAGGAAAAATAAAAATTTAAAAAATAATCCAAAAAATAAAAATAAAAAAATAAGAAATGTAAATTCCTGTTATTTGAAATGAAATTTACATTAGAATATTGGAAGCATCAAGGAGGCAATTCGATATTTAATGTAAAAGAAAGAACTTTAAGTGATGATTGCAAGGTTTGTGATGCACTGTAAGGAATCACAAAGCTTGTTACATGTATGTGTATGTATATACATATGTACATATGTATCTTTAGCATATATATATATGCAAACACACATATTTCTCAGGCTAACTGAAAGAAACATGAAAATTTCAAAACATAGCAAGTACCAAAAACTGAACCCTGGCCCTCCCCAGGCTCAGAGGGAGGAGACAGGAGAAAGGGGCCCATAGATAGTTCAGCTTGCCAGAAGAATGAGTTCTTAGGAATACAGGTTATACCAGGAAGTACCTACGCTATCAGTTTATTGAAGAAAATAAAAGGTTGTTCAATAGTAAATCCCATATTCTCACATTCCTCTGGGGCTCATGGGACCAAGAGCAGGAGAATACATTTCATAATGCACAGAAATGATGAAAGCAAGCTGAATGTGCAGTTGTGATGATGTAAGTCTAAGTCAAAGTTGTCCTTCATATTTCTCCAATGCGAGTTAAGTAGAAGCTGTAGCCAGTTTCCATCACTCATGCTGCCAGAAGCTAACACTTAGGATGAATGAAAGTATCCAGGGTGGACATTGATTTCTATCCTACTAGAAGGAGTCAGGACTCTATCCTGGGGGAAAAGACTTACATCTGTTTTTCATGCAAATAATGGAACCTAAGCTGGTTCCAAGTAGATTCTAGATTGCTTTAAGCCGATGAATTTGTTTTGGAAGAAAGTCAAAAGTAGAACATAAAAAAGAAACAGGTCTCAAATTATTATTTTTAAGTAATTGTTGCTCTCACCGCTGTGCACATGCTACTTGCCAAAATCTCCACTCAAGCTCCATTAAAGTGGCATTCTTATGTACCAAGTAATCTGTTCTTAATTTTAAAATAAGTTTGATAAGATTAAGCTCTCCTCTTCCTCCTCCTCCTCCTCCTCCTCCTCCTCCTCCTCCTGCTCCTCCTCCTCCTTTCTAACTTACAAGGTAAGAGTGTAGCAGAAATGATCAATAACCATGAAGTTGTGTGGTAGCCGTGTGAGGTGAGAATGGAAGGAGAAATTCTGAGGAAAGAATACTCCACCATAGAACGAAAAGATTGAATTGAAGATCATAAGAAGTTGTCCATTGGATGTAAGTTTGTTTTAAACCACAGTATTTTTTTTCTTTTACCCTGCTTTCTGTTTAATCATTCAAGGTTAATAAAAAAAGAAAAAGAACAGATACAGTCTCTGAGATAAAAAGCTGAACATTTGCCATGATTCATTCTGTAAACACCTTCACTGATATATATTTCTCGGTCTCCTGTTATCAATGCTGAGCAATTTATATTCAAAATACAGCACATTATTTTTTATCTATCAATTCAAACAAACCACCAAAACCACCCAGATAGTCTCTCTTTATGCCTGTCAGTCAAGTGTTTTTATGAGCACATCCTCAATGCCAGTTGGAAACTCCTTCTGGGGTGGCAAAGAGCACATCGTCATCGATTCCTTTGTTCACCACCAACATGGCGAAGTTGAGAAATGTAAAAATGGCTAAGACTCACATGTCCAGTTAGAAGAGGAACTTTTCACCATCTCAGTCATCATTTTATTCAAAGGTTTTAAAAATATCTAAAAACAAAAGCACCCACTACCAGTCATTTTGCTTTGTTCTAAAAAATAGAGAATCATCATGGACAAAAATCAAAGTTTAAGTTTCCAAAATGCTGGCACCAAAAAAAGTAGAACTTTCTTTGAATATAAAAGAGGTGAAACTATAGATATTTTTTTCCTAAAAACACAGGATGATATACTTCATAAAGACTAGTACTCATGGGGAAGGGTGCCATCCATTTCTCCTAAGTTATACAAGAAGTCAATGGCAAGTGTTAAGCATGAGATAGAAATGAAAAATCTTCAAAGCAATAATGGACACATGAAATACATCCCATAGGGAAATAAGAAAACCACAGGAAAGAAATAAGTGAAGTGAATACAACCTCACAACCAGCACAGTTCCCACAGGAATTCTCCTAATATAAACCATTAAAGCCATGTGTTTAACATTTGATGAATCTCAGTTCTTTGTTGAGTGCAGAAGCTCTGGGCCCAGCAAGCATTAACCTGATTCCATGATGGGCAATTGATCATCCCATTTTTCATTTTATTGTAAAGTAGCATCACAAAGATATATGCCAAATCTTACTGGGGTTTTTTTTTTCCTATAATTTAAATGAGTGGGTGACATTCTTGTTTGAATATTAAGTTCAGCGTGTTTATTCCTTCAAAGGATGGTTATTGTGAAATCTCATGGCCATGTCTACATAGTGAAAACATCAGAAAAAATCTCCTTCATGTTTCTTTCCACACATCCCTTTTTACTCAGTCAGCGTGGCATGACTTAAAACGTTCCACAAGAAAATGAACTCCTCTGTTATCTCAGAAGACAAACAACAAAGTCAAAGTTGTCTCATCTTTAACACTGCATCTCTCTAAATTATCCCAAATTTCTATTCCACAGAAAGGTAATAACTGGAACTACTAATTCTCATAGGTTATCCTAGTCACCATCTGTCTCTGTCTAAGGACTGACTATACCAGAGAGCAGTGTGGTAAACTTATTCTAGAGTTGTTACTATGCTTGACAAAGATGCTGTGAAAAGTCATTGCAGGTGATGAACACAAGATAATTTCCTGGAAAATGAACATGGAATAAGAACCCACATCTCCATTCTCTCTAGCTTCTCAGTCAATCAGGAAACAGGCAACATTGCAAAAGAGGAGAACTCACCCAAGCCTTGGAAACAGCCAATAGGAAGTGAGGTAATGTGTTTTTCATCTTTAGATATCAAGGAAGCAAGACGGATTTCAAAATAATCCCTATCTGACATGCTTTAAGATCCAATCCTAAGGTCACAACCTGTGAAGAGTATTGCTAATATCCTGAAAAGTACCTAGCGTAGTGTCCCCAAGTAAGCCAACAAAAGGGAAGAGACAAAGTAAGACTCTAGATAACTTTATGGTGCTCCCTTCACTGAACATTGGATGAAACCAGACAGGGAGGTAACATTCAAAAACAAAGGAGTCAACTTCCTAACTAGAGTTTCCTTTACCTCATTGGAATTATCAGTATGTGTGTGTAAAACATCTCCTCACTTCAGACTCCCATATTAGAAATAAAAATACTCAAAGTACAAAGACACGGTATATTTCCCAGCTCAATAGTCCGGCAGAGTGCTTCTAAAATCTAGGGCCATTCGAAGAACCTTTTGTTCTTTGCTTACCCAGGAAGCATTACTTTGCGAAAATGTAATATTTTATTAATTCCTTGAGACTTTCATACGTGTGTAATATATTTTGATTATATTCATGCACATTCCTCCATAACCCCTCTCACTTATGTCCATCTCTCTTCCCTACCTTGCTCCAAACATTATGTTCTCTCTTTTCTCTCTCTCTCTCTCTGTGTGACTAACCAAATATAGTTTGTGCTGCCCATACATCCACTAGAGCATGGTAGACCTAGCAGGGGTCACAGCCTAAAAGAAAATAGACTCTCTTTGCTCCAGAAGCATCAACAGCCAATAGGCCCTAAGCTAGGAGGAGCTTAATAGCCACTCCCCTCTCTGTGCTGGAATGTTGAATTCATCTTGCACTGTTCTGTCCAATAACCACAGCTGCTATGTGTTTGGGACTATGGCAGTACTTTGTATCCAAAAGACACCATTTCTTTCTGAACCTCTCCAACCCCCAAACCTTACAACCTTTCATATCTCTTCTGTGATTGGTTCCTGAGCTTTGAGTGAGTGGGTAATATAGATGTCCCATTTGTGATTGAAAACATGGATACTCTGCACTTTGATTAGTTGTGAATATTTGCATTAAGAAACTTCTCTGATGATTAATACATGGGTACAAGGATATTAATTTAAGAGCAGTTTGATACTGTGTCCACTTAACAATATAATAGTAATAGGGTTACACCTGGGGCCTGTGAGCTCCCCAGCCACAATATACAGTATACACAGTATACAGTATACAGTACCAGGCACATAGTTCCTCCTGTGAAGTGGGCCTTAAACATAACCAGAAGGAGGAAACTTACAGTTTTATAAGATGTATGTTTACTTATTTTAAGAGTTTATATTTGGAGTCAACCTACACAGGAGTTAATGCTCCTTCCCAAAGTCATAAGCTGCCAAATTAAAATCCCAGCATGGGGTATATGACACTTGCCTTCTAGTGGTTGGTCACGAGAGACCTGGAGACACCAAAATAATGCAGACAATTGTAATAGCTCTTGACTGCCCACCAGAACTTGATACTAAGGCCTTGTCTGAAGATACCACATGCACACTTCAGTCAATAGACATGGAGAAATCACGTTGTTACAAACCAGTAAACATCCTCCCTGAGACTAGCTTTTATAGTACTAGAAAGTGCTGCTATGTAGGTGGCTTGGGGAAAAGCAGTCTTACCCCAAAGCAAATTCTGTGAGCTACTTTTACTTTTAAAGATGGAGTAGAAACAACTAAAACATTTCCGTGAACTTTATACTTAAAAGTAGAATTAACTCTGACAATTTCAAATCCCACAAGTCATTTGCAGGAGGCCAGGGATAAGAGAACACAAGAAATTACAGGAAAAAATATTTCTTTATTCAGGTAACAGGGTATACATAAAGCCTCCATTTCAATTGCCAGCCAGAGATTATAATCTAAATAAAACAAAAAACCATGGCAGTGCTCTATGAGGGCTTTTAAAGTCAGTATCCCTGTCCCTTAAAGAACTCTACTGAGTTCTCCAAAGTAGTCAGACAAGATCCTTCCACAGTAATTTACATGGTATTTTCCGTCCTAACAGCTGGGCCCTTTATGTTTGTAGAATTGCCATGTGGCACGCTGTTCAAAGCAATGAGGTTTT
Source organism: Rhynchomys soricoides (assembly GCA_019843965.1). Lineage (NCBI taxonomy): Eukaryota > Metazoa > Chordata > Mammalia > Rodentia > Muridae > Rhynchomys > Rhynchomys soricoides. The sequence goes on along the minus strand of JADRCH010000066.1, from coordinate 9,234,383 downwards.
AGAAGTCCCCAAAGCAGGGTGCTCACTTAAAGCCTATATAGGGCATGTTACAAATTTAAAATATGAAAAGGAAAGGAATTTGGTTGCAAAGAGCATGAAACCCGAATCCGCACGATTTTGCAAGGCCCTTTTAATGCAGTTAAAGGGGGCTGAGAAATGTTCATTCTTCCAACTGTCAGCAAACATATGTATACAGCATAAGTGGCTTCAACTGCCCTCAAGATCCTTCCCTTGGGTTAGCTCTGATTCCAACAGGTTTTAAAAATCAACAGCATTTTGAGGCTGTCCTTGTCTCTTAAAATAGCTTTTTTATTTATTTGCTAAAAGAAGGTGCAGCATTTCTGATTAGTCTTCATATTCAATATATCTGCTTATTAGTTTAATACTTATGCAAAATTGAAGATAGCTTAAAATTTTAATAAAAGTGCAAAAGTATACTTTGATTAGACACAAACTTTTTCGCTCACATATCAAACAGTGAACTGCAAGTTCAAATTATTGCAAACAACATAAAATTAAAGACTAATTTAATGATATTAAATATTAAGTTGTTTACTCTCAAGCTAATGTTAGATATTATTACTACAGAAAATAATTCCTATCTTTGTTGCTTAAAGCTGAAAGAAGTAACTTCTAGAGCAAAAGTAAAATTTTTCTTCTCATATGTTTACATTTTTAACATTAAATCTGTTTACCAGAAAGATTATACATATTCAAAATTTATAGTTAAACTAAACCACAGTTTTTGATTTAAAAGTTCCATTTTAAAAAAACTTTCAATATTCAAGATTTTTTTAAAAAAAACTTTAACATCCAAGTTTAATTATTTCCTTTAACACCTTTAGTCACAAAATAATTAAAATGCTTTACAGATCGTGCACTAATAATAGTGGAATATATGACACAAATAACTTACTTAGAATTTCTCAAAAATGTATCTACATTCCTTTGCAAATTCAGTAAATATAGACTATGCACCATGGCCAAAGACACTGACGCAAAGGCAAACGATGTGTTTTCATAAAACACCTGACAAATGGGGACTTGACTGAAGAGGACTTGCTGTAGCCAATGATGACAGTAAGTGAAACACACAGCTAACATGCCACGGTGACAAAGGCCAAGATCAACCCTTTCCATCCCCTACCTACATTACCTCCTTTAAAAGCCTGGGAAACCAGAGCTGGCCATGCTCAGTCCAGCACTCATCTGGCTTTTATCATTTCTACAATCACCCTGTAGATCAAATTATCAAAACAACAAGCAAAACCATTTTTGCAAAACTTTAGAAATGTTTTATAAAAGTCATTAGAGAGGTGATGGCAGAAAAAAACAAAAACCCTCAGCAAGAATCCTGCGTTAAATTTGTTACAACTCATGTTAGCTTTCCTTCTTTAAATAACTGTTGAACAGGTCCTATGGACCAATACTGTCCAAGACACTCAGAACAAACAGTGGATTAATGATAATGGTGATAATGGGTCTATTCCCACTCTGAGTTACAATGTAAGAGAGACATAAATCAATACGAAATAAATAAGATCATTTCTAATGTCGCAAGAGCTCTGAAAATGTGCAATAGAGTCACGTGGCAGAGAAAAGTAATAAGACAGCTAATATGACAGGAAGATATGCACAGAGATATCTTATTTTGATTCAAACACGGGCAATAAGAAGTCAACCATATGCATATATTAATGAAGCAGCTAGTGTTAAGAGGAACAGTGAATACATAAAAAGACTTTGATGCTAGGCGAACATGCACTTTAAAGGAAGGAAGATAGGAAAGAAGGAAGGAAGGAGGAAGAGAGGGAGGAAGGCAAGACGCTGTTACAGTACAATATGGAGGGCTAAGCAATGGTGCTAACAAATTCAAATCTGGTGAATAGGTGCATGGGCCTGCTTGGTCTTAGGACTGAGAATTCTCCATGGATGTTGTTCACATGTTTTAAAAGTGTGCAGCTTCACGTCTTTTTCCTCCCCTCGTGGCCTCATGTCTAGTTGCATTGCCTATTCTTACCCTCAAGGCTATTTAGCTATAGAGAAAGAAACATTAGAAGTTGGAATCTGCATAGGAGTATGAAGCAAAAGCCAAAAAGAGCTTTTGCAAAAAAAAAAAAAAAAAAAAAGCTAAAGAAAATTCTTCAAAAATAAAGACAGTAATTCCGTGTAAAACATGTATTGCTACATAGAAATAAATAGTACATAAAATGGGGTGTGTGGAGAGAGAGAGAGAGAGAGAGAGAGAGAGAGAGAGAGAGAGAGAGAATATTCAAATAAGTTATACAGTGCAGCAGATTCATTGAGTCCCATTTGGAAAGGAAGCAGGAAATTGAGTTTTGATTATTAGAATTGCTCTTAGATACCCCCGTATGCACACTTCCTGAACATCTATGCCACATCTCCACTGTGGGAAACTAGACACTCCATGGAGAGCTATCCATTGCTATATTTCATGGTAAGCCCTATTGTCTCATGTATATTTGTAGTCACTAAAGAGTTTCTGTGCTTCACTGTCAGAATAGGACAGGGTGGGAACATCCACTCCAAAGCCCTAACCTCTTACACATTCCTTTGTGAGCACTGTCAACTTCTCAGATTGTTCATTACAGGTCCAAGTTAGTCGACTTCCTTCTACCAGAGGGAAACCAAAGCCTTCTCCTCAGTCATCGGTAGAGGAACAGAGAAGCTGTAGATTTTTTTTTTTTTTTTTTAGATTTGTTTACTCTAGTTTCCAATCAAACACTTGAGAAGTGAATTCGTTCAAATAACTTCTCTGAATGAACAGGTTAACTAGTGTAAGGATAAAATGCTGTAATCCACGGCATCCATTTCTTATGTTAATACAGATTCACAAGCCTTAAAACAGTTCTAAAACGTAAAAAAGTTCACATTACGTACATGTAAACTAGTTTGCCTTTTGCAAAGCCAACATGTATTTTAAATTTTTCACTGAAATCTTAGCGATTGTAATCTTTCAATGTCATTTCCAATTACAGAAGATGCAATCACTGAATTGATGTTTGAGCATGTCAGTAATTCTAGCACTGGACACAGGAAGATCAGCACTTCACAGTCAGCCTTGACTATACAAGTTCAAAGCAACCTTGAGGTACATAAAATCATCTCAAAGATCACCTCACACACATTTTTTTAGGAAGTATTAGAGAATTAAAGAGAAATGAATAAATATACATTACAATAAACAGTGATGAGTATTTTTTGGGTATTTTATGACCCTTCACTAACTACTTAGAGATTGTACATATTATAGGTTGCCGTATATTCAAGCTGCATGTTCTAGATGGAGTCTATCTGCTTCCATCCTTGATTCTGCTTCCAGTGTGTAATGATACAGAAAATAACTGCAGCTATAGCGAAGGATGCACTTGGATTCTTAATCCTTCTGTACCCAATTCCCAAGTGCTGGACCGCAGAAATGTGCCACACCTGGTTAGACTTTCCGTATTAAAGTAGTGCAATGAGAACCATTGAGCTAAAGTTGTTTAGTTTTGTGCCATGTGTTACTAAAAGTGAAGGAAGGTTCTTTAATGACAGATACAAAAAGCGTAGCTAAGAGATTTGTGAGTTTGAAGCCAACCTGGGCTACATAATTGGACTTCGTCCAGAAGGCAAATGCCCTAAATGTAAAAATGCCAGACTTTCCATTTCTGTGCATTGGTGGTATGTAAGAATGCGCACAATGGTTTTGCATGGCTGGAATTTTGGCTCTGGAAACCTGGCATATGATAAATAATAGCATAGCATCTAATTACACATCCTAACTCAGTTCAGATACTGAAATTATTTCCAGGCATTTGTGTACTAGAAGTGTCTGCCCTTCACAACCTAGGAGACAATGCTTGATCACTAAAGAGGCTAAGAAATGACCTGGAAGATGAAATCTCCTCCATGAGAGGTGATAATGTAGAACATACAGACAAACAGGAACACTGAGGACATAAGAACCCTTCATGCTAGTCTCTACCTGCAGTCACATGTGAATCTTTAGAGGAGAAAATAAGAAATAAACTTCTGGTTTGTCTAGATTAGACTAATGTTTTACTCTTTGACTCTGAGTGCTGCAGATGAAAATGCTTCCTTCCCTATATGTACGGAAGGTTGAGCACCCGGCACCTATTTTTGTTATATGGTGTAAAAGAAACCCCATAAATTATGACTTTCCTCGGGGTGGGGAGAGGGTATTTGTAAGTGAGCACTTTAATTAACAGTGATGTCTTTAAAGTTTATCTTTACCTGACCATTTTTACTTATTTTCCTGATACACAATTCAATTTAGGAAAATGGGCTATCTTTGTACTATTTGCAGAGTTTTTCAGAAGTGGATGATACAGATACGGACTTGCAGGACTATGCAGCCTGCAGAAGACACACATGAGTTCAGTCCACACAAGACTCTAGTACAGATAAGGGGAAGTGGATGCAAAGTTCCAAACCCTAACTATTGCAATTAATAACTTCTGTGAATGGGAAAAGTCAGTTTTTTCGATGGAGTGACAGCTGCTATATCAACTACACTCTAGGGCAGGTTTCATGCCCTGGACTAGTTGGCCAAAACAAGATGTACTCTGTGTGTGTGTTTGTGTGTGTGTGTGTGTGTGTGTGTGTGTGTGTGTGTGTAAAAGAGACAGACAGACATAGAAAGAGTACACACAGGCTATTTTTAATTTAGTTGTTTTTTTTTAAGAGAAAGAACATGAAGGTGGCTAGGTAGTGAGGGGGGGGAGGAAGGGAAAAGAGTGTGATCAAATTGTATTGGACAAAAAATTAGAGAAAAATAGTATTGATGAAAACAGTACCCAGCATAGTCCTTCATTGGTTCTATTCTTTAGTAGCTACCAATATACTGAATACTGTGTTCCCATGATCCTAGCAGTATCTCCTTAGGATTTTTCCTTCACTGTTTTGTTACTTTGGGGGCTGTTTGTTTGTTTGTTGTGGGGTTTTTTGTTGTTGTTGTTTTGCTTTGTTTGGTTAACTGGTTTGTTGAGTTTTTTGTTTTGTTTTCTGTGTGTTTTGGTTTTGTGACATGGTCTTACTACACAACACTGACTGCCCTGGACCTTACTACATGGACCAGGCTAACCTCAAATACACAGAGATCCACCTCCCTCTTCCTCCAGAGTGCTTGGTTCAAAGTCAATACAATGGTTTCTGTCATTTGTTTTAACAGTAAAGGACGCGCCTTTTCTAAATGTCCTGTTGAGTTTCTGCTAACCAGAATGGCTCTCAAATCAGGAGCCCTCACTTTTTATACCCTTTCACGTTATTAGAATTGAGTCATAATGGGCTGATTCCATGAAAATTAAAAGACTGCTGTTCACCTGGACTTTCTATGAAAAGTACAGGAAACTAGACATTGTTACTCAGTAACAACGATCCCCAATTTTAAAGTTTTACAATGAAATATCACACCAGCTCCAGAAAGAGAAGAGATGGCCTTAATTGTATTGGTGCTTGTAACCGTAGTGATCTCAGTTTTAAAGGACAGAGCTCTTAAAACTGTAGCTAAGATTTATTTGACACTTTCCAGTCACTGTTAACATGTTAGCTAAATTAATTAATTTAATCCCCATGAGGAACCTTTGAGGTACAAACCATTATCATTTTAAGCATTTTTAAGATGTGGAAGCTGGAAACAGGGAGGTCATGTGTCTATTAACATCTAATTAATCTGTTAAAAATCTCTACTAAAAAGACATATGTTAAAACCCTCATGTGAGTCATTTTGCTTAAACTGTTGATGAAATTATTACATGAGACAACTAAAAACCCCCTTTCATTTGTGGGGTAAACCTTACCAGCTGAGGGTGAGGGATGCCCTGCTTTCTAGCACTAGGTTTAGAATTTTCTCTCTATTTTAACATGTTTTCCGGTGGTCTTCTATTTTTATGGTGTTAGCACAAGATTATTCCAGATTTAGAACATGAATTATACTGCTTCTGCCCTAGTTCTGGCTTCTAATGAAGCTAATATTTTCTAAATCCTCTACAAATGTGAATCTGATCTTTGCTTTGAACCAAAAACTACACAGGAAAGTGTTTTTAAGTTTCATAGTAGATTTAAACAGAAATCAATTAACGGAAGCTCAAACGCAGAACAAGCCATTTGGTTATTAAAGCTACCGCTAATAAAGGCTACTTATAACGCTCTACGAATGGGAATTATCGACGACCATTCTCTAGACGGTCTGAAGGTCAGAAAATCTTTAATCGTATTTTTGCTGATTATCTGCTTATATTTTTGGGAGATTTGCATATGCATAGATTTGCTTTGCCTGTATTATATGAGGTATCAAACCTTGTTTTCAAAAGCATCTTGCTTATTAACTCAAGCTGGGAAGGAGCGCATCACACCATCTCACTGGGTGGCGAGTATCCTCAGTGCCAGTGGATCTTCACTAATGTCTGGCCTCCTGCTTTGTGTTCTCTTTGTTTCCAACACTGGTTTCTCCTTCCCTTTGTCTTCTTCTCTATTCTTAAATTGTTCTGCATTTATATTTTCTTAATAATGCCTAAATGAAAATATAATCTCTTTCATCCTGTAAGTGAAGCCACTACTTAGAGGTTTTTCCCTTTTATTTATAATTGCAATTTCTCATAAAAGAAGCATTTCGTAAATTGCGTCTTTAGAACAATTTTTGAAATTTGTGTTTATTTTCTAAAACTTTGCAAATGAACTTCTGACAGGTGGGGCTGTAGGTGTACAGGTGTTTTCACATTTGTACGTGTATGGATACACACGTGTCTGTGTAGATATGCATGCACATGTGTGCTTCTCTAAGGAGAAGCGAGAGGTTGACATCAGGTGTCTTTCTGTTCACTCTCCACCTTATACACTGAAGCAGAGTTACCCAGAACTCACCAATTTGGCTAAGTGTAGTCATCCAAATCATTCTTGGTCCCCAGACTCTGACTCTTGAGTGCTAGGATTCCAGGAAGTCCATCAGACCTACCTGGGTTTAGATGAGTGCTGGAGATCTGAACTCAGGCCCCTGTACTTTTCCTGCCAAGCCATGTCCTCTGCATAAAGGACACTGTTCAGAGTTGCACTCGGCCACCATGGCTTCCTGTCACAATTCTTTGCCGTGATCTATTTTATGTATCTCCTTCTGGTTCTCTATGAAGTACCCTCCCTCAAATGCTCATCTATTAAAGGCAGGCTTCTCAACTTGTGGCCCTCTCTAGAGAATTGGGTGAAACCAGAGGAATGGTTTCATCTGTGAATTAATTCCTACACAATTCATAGGTCGCTTATCTGGAGTTGAGACCTAGCTGGAGTAAGTTTTGGGAGTGTGCTTTAAAAGGCACATTACATCTCTGAGTATCCCCTCCCTAGTTTCTAGTTTGTGCCCTTTCTCAATAATCTGTCTGTCTCTCTGTCGCTGCCCCCTCTATCTGTCTGTCTGTCTGTCTGTTTCCCTGTCTCTTTTTCTCAGTCTCTATCTCTGCTGTGTCTCTCTGTCTCTGCCTCTCTCTCTCTCCCTTTTTCTCCTCTTCTTTCTCTCTTTCTAACCCCCAGTTCCCTTCATATCCATGGGTAAAATGGAAATTTCTTCTCTTCTGCACCCCCTCTTCATTGCTGTCCTGTCCCATCACAGGCCCAACCAATGGAGCAGAAATGACCTAGACTAACACCTGTTTAGCCAGGTTAAACTTCTTCTCTTTTACTTACTTTTCTAAGGTAATTTTTGTCACAGTGAGAGAAAAGCTGACCTACGAACAAACAAAACAGGATAAGAGGTACATTTACTGATCAATTGAAATACACCAGCTGATATTCAAAGTACTTTAAAACAATTACCTAACCAATCCTTATAAAGAACATTTGAGATAGAAGAAGTTTTATTCCCTTGCAATAGATGAGAATAATGATACTAAGATACAGAGAGGTTGTGTCTTCTAAAAATGTCACCCACATAGGACAGCAGAGCAAACCCAGAGACCGGGTGTGAGTGACCAAGCTCCCTTCTGCCAACACCCTTTCTAATACAGACTTTTTGTAACCAATTCCGCTTGATTTTTTATTCATTTGATGCTCCTTGTTTTATTTGCCAGTCGCATTTGCTTTCATCGTTTCTGCCCTACTCGATTTCACTATTTAAGTTTTTGCGATTTGAAGTGTACTTACTTTGAAGTTCTATAACATTTTATTTTCTCTGCCTCCAACCAACCGTCCGTTTATTGGGCTCTCTAGGTGAGCTTTCCATGTGGCTTTAGAACATGTGGGTATTTCTTTTAAGTAAAGTAAACTGAAAATCACTGTTAATTTGGTAGCTCTCCATTTCTTCTTTCCCTCAGCCATTCTCTTCCCCACCCACTTTATGCATACTCTTTAGCATGAACTACCATCGTCGAGAGGCAAGGTTGTCTTTGAGGAGACTTCCAGTGACATCCTATTGTGAACCCATCATAATATTATGTTAAGAAGTCTTCTTATTGCCCACACGGACACTCTCTGTGCCCCAAGCTGGAAACAGTAAGATTCACAGTGCACATGTAAGAAGGGAAACAACAATGCTAGTTGTTTGATTTTTTTTTAGTGTAGAGTTAGAATTCCCTTTTCTCTAGAAGAATGTGATTGAGGACATTTACAGCGATCCCACATGGAACATGTAGTTTATGAGACTTGTTTTGGTTTTGTGTTCCATCTTAAACTCAGTATCTACATATGAGCAAGGCCTTGGGATTCCTGGACAAATTCTCCTGTGGGCCATACTCAATGTGTCACTGGGTTTGCACAGCATGAGTGTCTCTTTGGTGCAGAGACTCCCAAAGCTTGCTTCTTCCTAGAAATGCAGGGATAAAGATGGAGCAGAGACAGAAGGAATGGTCATTGAACCAGCCCAACTTGAAACACAACCCAGGGGCAAGCACCAGTCCCTGACATTAGTAGTGATACTCTGTTATACTTGCAGACAGGGGTCTAGCACAATGGTCCTCTGAGAGGCTCCACCCGGCAGCAAACTGAAACAGACGCAGATGCTCACAGCCAAACATTGGATTGAGGTTGGGGACTCTTATGGAAGAAATGGGGAAAGGACTGAAGGCCCTGGAGGGGATAGAAGCCCCACAGGAAGACCAACAGAGTCAACTAACCTGGACTACTGGGAGCTCTCGGAAAGTAAGCCACTAACCTAATAACACACACAGTCTGGAACAAGGCCTCCTGCACATATGTAGCAGACATGAAGCTTAGTCTCCACAGCTGTCTTGTCTGGTCTCAGTGGGAGAGGATGTGCCTAATCTGGCAGAGACTTGATGTGCCAGGGAATGGGGATACCCAGGAGTCCCCACCCTCTCAGAGAAGCAGGGTTTGAGATGTAAATAATGAATAAATAAATTAATAAATAAGAGAAGCTGTGACACATTGTCTTGTTGGCATGCCAACCACTGATCTCTTAGTTTTGATTCACATCCTTTTTCATATTTATTTTCATTTATTTATTTTGATTATCACCTCACAACGTATGTTGTGAATATAATCTGCCCACAGTTCTGCACAAACCCCGGATGAATCATTTCAGAATCTCTGTCTTGGAGCAATAACTAATCACAGACCTGACCATCCCCACCATGCTTCTGTTTTGAATCTGCATAAATTATTTCTTAAAATTTCACAACCAAAACTCTGGTCCAAGTGAAATGAACAAGTACAAAATACCCCAGTCCATGTAGTAAGAATTAAGGAAATGTTACTGGAAATATCAACTTTTACTTGAATCATCTAAATTGAGCAGGCCGGATGTCTGGACTTCTGTGTGTAACTCCCCAAATTTATGGCTGTGACTGTGTGACATGAGGTACACATTTTCATAAAAGGCCACAGACTTTTGGCAGAGCAAGAAAATGATTCTCCTGGAAAGAAACTACTCGTGCTCACTTTGTAAAGCAAATGTTGAGGCAAGTGTTCATCCTTGACTGTTCTCTCACAGGAGTTTTACAAGATGAGAATCTGGCATTTACTAGTAGGTCACTTGAGGGTCGGTGGCTGTGGGAACCCAGACTCTTTGTCTGCATTTTATCTTTACCATATGATTTTTGCTATGAGTGCTTAAACCTTGTAAAGTATAATATATCATGAATATTTAATAATTGCATTTTTAAACTGATATAAATTAAATCACCTGTCTGTTCGGAGGCTACAGTATCAATGAAGATGCATTTAATTCTTCACTGGGGGCTTTGAGTATGTTTGCTGTTTGACCTTCCATTTTGTTGTGTGTGTGTGTGTGTGTGTGTGTGTGGCGCGTGCACAAGTGCATGCACACATGCACATGCCTGAATGCCATGAATGCTTTCAACTACATATATCAATTTTATCTTTAGTCTTCTATGAATTTTATCTTTTGTCTTCTTAGTTGAATATCTTTAATGCACAGCTGATTTGACATTCTGTGGTTATTTTTCTAAGGTATTTATTAAAAGCTACAAAATCAGCTAAATGTAGACTAAAGCATTCATAGTAAATCAGGAGACTCAGTCAAACCCTTGAGGATAAAGAGCGGAAGAATAAGACTGTGGTTGGAATGACTCATCAGAAGCACTTAACAAGCAAGTCTCTGAGCTTTTTGCTATGTGAAATGCAATCCAAGAAGTCATGGCCCTTGGCCCCACATAACTCTAAGTATCTACATAGGTACCCAGAAGGCCTAAAGCAACCAAGAAAAGAAGTGGCATCCCAACACCAGCATCTGCCTTCGGATGAGAAGAGAGCCTTTCACTGCTGCTTTTGCTACATAGTGTGCAACCTGGGACAGATAACCTAACCTGTCGTGAGCCTCATTTCTTGATCCTCTAAATAGTAAGTGGAACAAAGTGTATGCCATATGGCTTTATATCAGCTACATGTCCCACTGCTCATGGAGTCCAAGACATACCAACAGCCTCTCACCAAAACACAAATGCATTCTCCTTAGGCATTAAAGGCATTTCTCCTACCTCCTAGGATTCTCCACTGCTCAGTTCTCTGTGTGAATAGATGCTTCTTTGCTCCCAACTTTGGCTCAATATTTCCAATGAGATCCATATCACACCCCTGTTCCTCAGCTTCAGGGCAGGCAAGCATAGAAGGTAGCAGCACATTGATGGCCTCTGCCTTGCCCTAACACCAAGAAAAAAGGGAGAAAAAACTGAGTGTCCTTAAGCTAGCAAGATATTATCAATTTCTACTATGAATAATAATAATTTGTACAAAAATCTTTGAATAAGTATATTTAGCATGATGAATAAATGAGGAAATTTTAAGAACGGAATAACCATCCATAAAGAGACACCAAAATGTTAATAAAGTATCAGAGAATAAAAGAACCAGGTAAAAATGTCTAAAAGTCGCTTTATTCTGACATGACAACTTTGATCAGTCACTCAAGAATTTATGGTAGCCAGGAAGATGTGTGTGAAAAAGACACTTTAGGCGTTCGGAAGGTCATGTTGTCTTTACAAAGTTCACATCTCACTCTTACTCCTCAAAGTGCAATGTGCCTTTAAAAATATATGTGAAGATATACCTATTTTTAAGTTTTTCCCTGGAGTCCATTTCATACTTTGAGAGCTTCTGTATAATATTTTGTCTGGATGATGACAAGTATCGTGGGCGCACAATCTGTCTCTGTGTCTGGCTTTTATGGGCTCTTTCCATTCTTGCAGCAACTTGATTGTCATGCTCTCAACTTAATGGATGAAGAAACTGAGAACAGAAGAGTACAAATAATTGTGATGTAGAATGGATTTCCCGATCTGTGAGTAGTAATTACCCTTATCACCTGTTAACAGTTGCAAAATTATATCTCCCTTTCACTAATTTCTCCACACTCATCATTTCCAAGAGTACACTAAAGATGAAAAGATAAACAATAACAAAAGTCAAAGTACATATATCTGGTGTGTTCCGTTCAGTTTTTAGATTTCATTTCCTCATTTTTCTTGTTTTACTCTATTTAAACTTAGTATATGTATCTACACTTATATCTCAAATCCCTTAATGGAAGTTTATTTCAATGATCTGTCTGGATCCTAAACTAGACATTAACTCATACTTCATCAAAAATATAGAAACAAAACAGATAAACAAAGTTTCCATCCCTCTAGTATAGTGCAAAATATAACACTGTATAAATAAGTGTCTTCTCACTGGGAGCATGGTGCCATCTGAACACTGTTCTTAGAATCAGTGTGGCTTTCATAGAAATCATATGTCAAAACACACCACCTTCTATATGAAAGCAGAGCAACACTGGCTCGTTAATGTCCTTGGAACCTTCCATGACACTATACTTTAAAAGCACTGTATCTGACACATCACATGCACTTGATCCTTGAAGTGTCTGCTTTGCACAATGATGGTATGAACAGAGTTTTTGGAAATCATTCAGTAGCAGAGCCTCTGGCAGCTCTGCACCTTCTATATTCCATTTAGCTTCGTTCTTTGTGTATGTAGAACAGGCTGACCCATTGCTTATTGATATGTTTAGATGCAGGATTCTTGGCCTCCTGTCTACCCCAGGAGGTACCCATCTCCACATCCATAGTCCATGCTGGTTCATATGCAGATGGTCTATCTTTCAGTATCAGAAGAAAGCACAAGCCTAGAGTGGTCAGACAAGCCAAGTAATAACAAGCCCTAACTTTGACAGAACTGTCAAATTAGTGAAGTAAAAATCTGTAGTCATTACGGACCACTGTGAAACAGAAATTTAACTCTGGCATGTAACAAGAGCAAAAATGATGGAGAAAAAATTGGTATCTACTGATGTGTTTTTATTATTATGAATCTATTTGTTCATAATTCAGACACTCCACCTTTCAAATCACATGGATAGAGTCATGTTTCAAGATTCCCTTTATTCCAATTTTTAAATAAGTATGTCTTTTTGTTGAATAATTTCTTTCCTTCCAATGGGAGATAATAACTTGCTTCTGGTAAGCAGGAGAAGGCAAAGGGAGTTGGGATGTCAGTTCTGTAATTAGATGGTAGGAAATCCAGATGTGGGCCTTGCTCTCATTTTCTTTCCTTAGTGTGTGGGCTCACACACTTTGAAGACACAGGCTGAGACGCAGGTAAGGTTCAGAAGATCTACAGAAGATGGGGAGCTTTCTGCCACCAGAAAGGAAGCTAACAATGGTCTAAGGATTGGACAGAAAAATGCCAACAACGACTGGATGACCTTGAAAATGGATGCACCACCCCCCTAGATGCAAGATGAGTGTCTCAATGCGTGGCTCACACCTGCATTTCACCTTTGTTTTGGTCCTGACATGGAAGTTCCGATCAGAGCTGTCCTGCCCTTAGTGGCCCCCAAGCTCTAAGATAAATGTGAGACAGTAAGATTGGGGATCAGCAGCCATACAGTAGGAGGTAGTACATACTATCATCTTATGCTATATGTGAGTTATGTAAGTGGACTTCTGTCTCCAGCATCCACAAGATTCTTCACAATTAGACTAGGAAATGCCTTGCCAGGGAATAACAAAAGACCAGCAAGATAAGCAGCATGGAGGAGAGATGAAATTTCAACAATATATACTGTGCCTCTGAAAATCTCTGAAAAACTGCAAAACATTGATTCCCTTCTTTTTTCTTTATTGCTTCAATCACAAAAGAGGCATTTTTAACTCTTTAAAACTTAATAATAGCTTAAATTCACTGAACAGTTAAGTGTTTTAAAAACTTTTCAGAAAAATGTGTAGGTAGGAAGTAACTAACAAAGACAAGAAATTCTGCCAGAAATCCCTGGAGTATTGAGAGAGTGAGAAAGGAGATAGGAAAAAGAAACAAAGTTAATGGAAATTCAAGGGTATGGGAGAGAGAAAGAGAGAGAGAGAGAGAGAGAGAGAGAGAGAGAGAGAGAGAGAGAGA
>JADRCH010000066.1:9152901-9220495 GCA_019843965.1 Rhynchomys soricoides | reverse complement strand
AGAGAGAGAGAGAGAGAGAGAGAGAGAGAGAGAGAGAGAGAGAGAGAAGGAGTGTGTGTCTTCTTCACAGAATCAGAAAATCGCCACACAATTTAATGAAATTGACTTCTTTATAGTTAGGGACATTTTGATAGGAGAAACATTTGTCAAAAGACTGAGTGCAAATGACAAAATGGAAGTAACTCAGAGATAGAACAGATATTTCTAAGCAAATCATAAGTTGAATTTCAAGCCCTTGACACTGAGACCTCAAAAATGCCCTAATCTAATACACCTCATATAATATACTCATATAATACACTCATATAATACACTCATATAATACACTCAAGAACTGAGGTGTGGTACAGTCATTGCATACAATGAACTGGTCCAGAACAAGGGTTGCTTTTATGCCTTCCGATTTCAAGTCCATTTCTATCCTAAACCATTAGAGCTATATACTGCAAACATTGATGATCGAGAGCATACAAGAAGAGCATGAGATTGACCAAGGAGCACTTATCGTTCTCCACACATCATACATCCCACCTCGCCATAGCAAGCTGCCTTAAGGAACAGGCTGAGGAAGAACATTCATCAGAGGGAGCCCTGCCTCCATAGCTAACATTCATCAGAAGGGCCACGACCTAACAGTATATAACCAGGACATTTAACAAAGCAGTGCCAGTGCTAACTGATGGGATCCATGGTGTGTTGGCTGATTATAAAATATTTTCAGTCTCACCCCTGATTCCATCCCTATAGGTTGCAGTCAACACCAGAATGCCTCACACTGAGGTCAGCCCTGATGAGTAGTTAGTTCTGTTATTAAGAGTCTTCCGCAGCTCCTTGTCTGCCATAATTATTCTTCTATAACTGCAGAAACCTTTCCAAACTATTTTTAGGTTATAATTACATCATTTCTCCCTTCTCTTTCATCCCCCCACACCTTCCCATGCACCTGACCTCCCACTCTCTTTCAAACATGGCCCCCTTGTCTTTAATTGTTGTTATGCATATTGCGTTCCACGATGTATAAATACAACAAGCTCAATCTGTATAATGTGATTAGGATGCACATGGTTTCAGACAGGACTGACTATTTGGGATTGAATTATCAAACAATATGTTCTTCCCTGGGGAAGAAGGGGATTCCTAGTCTCCAAATTCCTTCGTTGCTTGTAGCTCTCTAGTTCTTCTTCTTAAGTCCAGACTTTATCAATGTTAAAATTTTATGTCTGTCAGTTATTATCTGCTATTAGCAAAAGGGCCTTCCTCCCTCCTGAATATCTCAGCCAGCACGGTGTCCCTTCCTCCATTCTACCTCATTTGAAACTGAAGATAGTGTTTTCCCCTCTCTTCTCCAACTACATATTTCTCCATAGTCAGAAATAAAATCCAATTGAGCAGTCACCCTCAAACTCTCAGACCTGAAGCCTCTTAAAGCCATAGGAGTCTCTCTTCCTGATAACCTATGCTCTAATTTGAACATGTGTCCTTACAAAATACACACACACACACACACACACACACACAATTATAATATATGGAATATAATTGATGCATCTCATTTAATCACTATTGTATTGTATCCCAGACCTCACCATCTCCTGTTGACCACTTGTGTGTCAAGTCTAGCCTGCAACTCTCAAACCCTCTAAACTGTTTTCTCATCCTGGTTGCCCAAAGCTTATTTGTGCACTGCCAAGACCTTTGTATTGAAAACATAAGAAGCAATCTATAGCAAGTTCATTAAGCTGAATAATTTCCACAGAAGGGCAACAAGACTCTAGTCTCTTTATCCAAAATCCTGAACATCCATCTGCCATGTTATCCTGTCACATCATCGTTGTTATTTTTAAAACATAGTCTTTCAAATAGATTTCCTGGGAAACTCAGGACTTCGCCAACTGGGTGGTTCCCTGGCCTGGGGAGTGACTCCATGCTTCTGAGTCTCACTTTCCTCCTCTGTAAAATCAAATGATTATGAGTCTGATTTTAAAGCAGTTCTCCACCTAGATATTCATGTTTACTGCACGTCAGCTCCACTTCCTCTGCCCGAGCTGGTCAGTGCTTATTTTCATCGCCCAATTTATAGAGTCTAATTTTTAAAATTCATTTGTGAGGTCCAGGCTAGCAAAGCTCACACAACCCTCTGCTTCTCTTCCATCTGTCTGCCAACTGACATTCTTGGTTGCTAATCTAAGCCCAAGCCATATGTTCTCCGTATGGGAGACTCCTTCCTGCCCAGGTGGGAAAGCAGACACAATGATCTAATAAGTCTTTTCTGTCTTGATAGGGCAAGGCTCGGGAAAAGTTCCAAACACTGAGAGGTTCTGATGAGACAACGCAAGCTTGGGTGACTATGTTCTTCATCAATTTTTTTTCTTGCTTTCTTTTTTCCTCCCAAGATCCCCAAACTATGTTTCAATCCTGTCATTACCTGTTTCCTTGTCTCTGTTTAGTCTAGCAGACAGGTCGAAACTCTGCAAAAAGATTTCAGCATGGGGTGTCTGTGCGGTGTCAAGGATGGTGTAGATGAAAAGCATGAATTAAGAGCTGTGGGGCTGAGTTAAGAGGCTCCAAATGCCAAATCATAGCCTCCCAGCCAAAGGAAACATGCCGCATTGCAGAGAGGGATGCGCAGGTTAGTCAGAGAGCCAGGGCCATCCACTGCCTGGTTCATTTAATGATACTAGCAGATCCAAAGTACAGGGTATCTGAAAATTTTTCAAAAAGAGAAAGAAGGAAAGAAAGAAAGAAAGGAAGGAAGGAAGGAAGAAGGGAAGGAAGAAAGGAAGAAGGAAGGAAATAGGACATGCAAATAAATGGTCAGAGGAAATCAAAGTTATAATCAGGATGGCATAAAAGAAGGAAGGAACAAAATGAGGAGCATTTATCGCTTAGACAAGCTCTTCTCTGCCAGGTCATAAATAGTACAGATCTCAAACATTAACATGACAATGTCAGGTTCTGAAGGAAACCTCTGAGGCACCCTTGCTGTTTTGACAATCACATTAAACAAAAATTAGGCTTTCCCTTTCTACAGACTCGATGCCACTTTTAATACCACCTTCTCCTTTTGTTTCTTAGATATTGAAAGATTTATGCTTAAATAACCCCATGGGGTTAATCAATAGCTAGATTCAGAAAACAGGGACATATTTATAGTCAAACTCATTAACGTCACAGTGTAGGTCTGAGTAACTAAGTTAGTCTTGTGTTTTATTGAGTTGCCTTCCACTTTTTACATTTTGAACTCAGCTTACATGGCTCTAGCTCAAATACCTGACTCTGCTAAACTACCCGAAATCTCTGAAGCACTATTTCCACATCCACACCATGGCAATTAAAATCTCTGCCAGACAATTGGGTCAGGGATGTGTCATCATAAAGGCATTTTTACAAAGCCATTTATATCTTCTAAGGAATTTCACTAATTTTATTAGCATACAGAACAAGAATGGGTTTATACAGTTAATTAGCCCCTGCAAAAAGACTATCAGGCTTTGACCGTAGACCATGTGGTCTGGCCTGAAAAAGGATGTATGTATCGCTCTTTGGATCTCTTTGTTGAAGGTCATCATCTCACCCTTTTGCACTCCTTGGATTTCCTCACAAAGGAGCAAACAACAGCATGTAAGCATCTCAGATGAAGACTCTCTAGATCACCACAGACGTCACCTCTCTACATGCTAGCACCTGTCCAAGGTAGCTTCTCCTCATTATTCACAGCTCTTTCCACCCTGCACAGGGCTGAATTTTGCTACCACTTCAAATAGATATACAGTTAACGAGAGCATATAATTAGTGTTTTATGTTATACACAAAGTATCGTGGTGTTTCTTGCAGGTAAAGACAGGCCATATATACTCACAAGTTATGTTGAGTCTAGGAAAACTGCCACAGACCTTGAAATTGCTGGCCTTCAAGTCTCCAAAAAAGAAACTTCAACTGAGATATTTGTTGCATGTCTAGTGATTTATACCCTCAGATTTTTCTGTGGCTGACTTCTTTAAAGAGAGCATTTATACACCTGTCCATGCATGTGTCAATAAAAAATGCTCCTTAAGTGAATGGGGATCTCTGAGTATTTACCATGAACACAAATTTGCTTTATTCCAGCCATAAGTTTTATACAAGGATTTTTTTAAAAAGTGAGATGGACTTAATGCTATTTTAAAGCACTTTATTCCTTCCCAAATTAGTCCTCCTTCTGGAAGATTATGCAGGATAGTTATCCATGTAATACTTTCATCATAGCAGAATAGCAAAGAATTGTATTAGCCTCAAAGAGATATGAACTGGAAAAGTTATTTCTGCGGTAATGGAATCCATCAGAGACTGAGGAAAACTGAGGAAGATTCACACAGGATGTCATTTTTCCCACTCTCTGAATTTTTTGTTGTTGTTGTTGATTACCTAGAGAAATTTATTCTTTATAAATGAATACTTGTAAAATTACCTGGAAGCATACTTTGAGTTTATCACATATCTTACTAAAAGGGGATGAGGCATTTTGATCTAAGTGAATCATGCAGGGTCATCAAGAGGAGCTGAATATTTAACGTGGAGCAAAGAGGATTCTCCATCACGTTTGATTTCTAACCATTTATATCCCCAAAATAGCTGTTCTTTGCCAGCATTAAAGTACTACTTTGTAGGGATGTCCCAATCTCTAAGAGTCTAAAATGACCTCAGAACTCACAGATTCTATATTAAGACTAGTTTTAGACTTTGGCAAGCTACCTCATACTTACAACTTAAGGTACTTCTCAGTATTAAAAACCAAAATTATTTTTCTCTTAAAAAATTTCTTTGTTTTACCTAGTGAATAATTATTAAACATATTAAATATTTAGTTGAATCTTGTCCCTATACAATATTAAGGGGTTCTACAAAAATCATGTGACACTTTTGTGGGGATCTTATGAATTTGTCATCAGAACTACAAGTCGTTTAGAAATGTCTTGAGGGTTTTCTTAGTGATAGGCAAAGTTCATATTATGGATTACTAAATAACTATACAATTTATAAATATTTGGTGAATTCTCCACTATTTTCCCCACTTGTCCAATCTGAAAATATTCCCTTTCCACTCTGTGTTGAATCTCCCTAATTACAGGAAAGTGAGGAGACAATTCCTCTTCCTTCACTGTGTCTTGTCTTTATCTTTAAAATAGTGAGGATAATTCTTGTCCTAACTCTCTTATAGTAATCTATAATAATTAACTTAAGAACGTATGAGGAGGCAGTTGTCAGTCAAAAAACACCATGACTCAGTTTATTTGAATTCTTCCTTTCATTTTGAGAGCAGAAACCCACCCATTAGATTTCTAAATCCACTATATTTAACAGGACAAAATTTGAGACTACATCTTTCCTGCTCTCATTCCCCTAGGTTAAATGAAATCTCTTTTCTGCACTTAATTGGGTTTTTAAAAATCTGTAGATATTTTTTGCTATGTAGAAATAGCTGGGTTATGCCCCTCAGCTGCTAGTCTGTGTGATTCCCCTGCAATATCAAAACAGGGCAGATTGTCTATACATCAATCCAGGAGCAAGTAGGGAACAGACAGTAACACCAATTCAAGTTCTGTCATCTACTCCCTTCTTGGTCATCACTGAATGCTGAAGGATGGCTCAAGTTAGGTAACATTCTAAAATAAAGCACCTTGCCATAATTTTCTGTGACCCTGTACTTAGAACATTTGATCCCCACAAACCAACAAAATGGAGTCATCAACTTACACTCCAGAGTTTGTTTACGATCTCAGGATTATTTGCTCAGTTAAACAGAGTCGTGCATTGTGTTTAAGACTCCACACAAGCTTGATAAGCCTATGTGTACTTGAAATACCATGCTAGGATGCAATTAGTGCAATGTAAGGATGGAATGTAACACCGCAAGATTAGAGGGGGAAAGGCAATCGACTGGACCCTATTAGCTTGAAGAAAATAAAGAATATTTAGAGAAAATGGATTGAGAGTTTTAGAGATTATAGAAAACAGAAACAAAAGAGTTCCATAACTTTCAGCACTTTGTGTGCATTAATCACTATTTTTCAGGTCAAGACTACATTCTTTGAGAGTGAGATGCCACTCTCCCTTATGGTCCTAAGTAGGTTTCTGTTGCTGGTATAAACTAGAACCAACCAAAAGCATCTTGTGCTTCTGTGTGATAGTATGTCATTTAAGGAAGTTGGAGAAGGAACTCAATGCAAGAACCTGGAGGCAGTAACTGAAGCTAGAGCCATGGAAGGGTGCTGCTTACTGGCTTGCTCTCCCGGGTTTTATCATCTTCTCCTTCTATACAATCCAGGACCACCTGTCTAGGAGTGGCACCACCCACAGTGGTAACTCCAAAGTCATGACCACAGGCAAATTTGATGGAGGCAATCCCTTGACTGCAGTTCCTTCCTCCAAGGTTATTCTAGCTTAGGTCAAGCTTATCAAAACTAACCAGCACATCCTCACATTCAGCTATGGTTATAGTCATTTGAAAATTCCCAGTGGAGACATATACAGAGGAATAGAAAAAAGAGAAGGCAGGGGAATTTTACATTAGACTCCGTGTAAGAACAAGGAGAGAATATGAATGAAATAGGTAAATATGATGGTGTAGAAATGACTAAATCTTGTTAACTATGAGCTAAAATACACAGAAGCAAAATAAAATACTAAGATGTTTGTGAACTAGCAGAAAATGGTTCTAATCAAGCCAGGCACCACCTACAAGAAAAATCTGCCCCCCCACCCTCTCTGAATGCAGAAGCTGGCTGGAAATGCATATCCACATTCAAAGGGTGAGAGAGAAGGCCTAATGGCAAACCTACTCAGGATGCTTGCAAGTCAGGTGCTCAGAACCCAGGGAGCGCCAGCACTTTATGGAATAGCAACTATGCAATAAACTCAGAAAGCAGCTAAGTGCCCATAAATATATGTGGATCTAAATAGACGCTGAAACCTTAGGATGCTCCCGCACATTTAAAAATGCTTTCCACAAAAGGGATTGTAAGCATGCCGAAAGAGCTAAGGAGAAGAGTGCAAACGTATTAACCATTAAGCCAATAATAGCATCTGGTATTGCCTGTTGTCCTGAAATGTCCTGATATTTTTCAGTAGTTAACACGAGGACATCACCATGTGACAACTGGAGGTTTTTACCATTATCCAACTGGCATGCAAGTTACTGAAACAACAAATCACTTCCAATGCACTCTAAGAAGCATCACTAGGAAACTTTTTGGTGTTGAAAGTTTAAGAGCAGGCAGAGCCTACCTTTCTACCTCCTATTCATGACATAGTTTCGTGTCAAAACAGCGATCACTGAAGCAGCATGGGGCCATTATGCACTGGAGGATGTAGCAGGGAAGCCAGGCATGTTAACAGAGAGAAAGGAAGAGAGATAGTGTGACACCAGTACTCACCTTAGCCATAAAATAAAATAAAATAAATAAACAGAACAGTAACGACAGAACACCAGGCCAACTAAGCCTGTTTCAGCGTTCCATCCATGTACTCAAAGGGCTAATATTTAATAGTCAGCATATGTGATAGCAAGAGACACTTACATATGACTAGTATGAATAAAATATTTCATTAAAGATGGTGGAAAACTTCTGCGTAACAACCTGCACCCCCACTAGTTTGCAAGTGAACTCATACTGTCTTTATAAAAAAAAATAAATATCATGCTTAATAAATAAGTGCAGCCTAATGTATTTTATGAGATTTAATTTCTGGATAACAGGATTACACTAGTGATGTAAAATCCACCACAAAAGTCAGGTATGGGCACATCAAAAATTTTAAAAGCCAAGAACTAAGATGGAAGGGGAAAGATGCTTTCTTAAATGCTTGGTCCTATAACACATTATCATTATTTTTTAAAGTCTGGTGATATGTTATTGTTGCTATCATTGATCCAAACTATTATTGTGCTTATGACAATGAAATAGACTGAATTGTTTGGTGCTTTGTGCCATGTGTATCTTTGCTTCTTTTAAGTTCTCAGTACTGAAACCCACTCTGCATAAAAGCAGTTAACACACAAGGGAAGTTTAGAGAAAACACTCTATGGAATGCAGTCAGGGTATAGGTTCAAACCCTGCCCAGCCTGAACAGGAAGCTTGGGTCTTTCATGTTGTAAACACGTACAGATAACACTGAGTTTGTGTTCCTACTAAACCCTTTAGCTATAAAACAAGAAAGGGGAAAAGAAGAATTATTTGACAGTTTATTCTAACTATAAAGATAACCAATTCCAAGCAGATAGATGACACCCTCCATATGAAGCCATCACTCTGGGTAACTGCTACTTCTGCTTAATTGAGCCTGAGCCCCAAGAACTAGCATCCACTTCATAACAGCAGGGACCACCATACCATTCCTTGGTCCGTTCCCACTGATGCTACAAGATCAAGGTTAAATTCCTGGCCTTGTCATTTCGCATTTGTGCACCTGGGAATACGCTGCTTAACATGTCCAAATTTCAATATTCTCATTACAAAACAAGGAACATGATGGCCGCCTTGCGGGGTCATCATGGTTAGGAACATGTACGAGAAGCATTTCATCCATGGTGGGGGACAAATGGAGTGGGAAGAAATTAACAGGAACATCTGTCGCTCTTCGTGAAACTGCAGAGGACTGAGAGCTTAGAAAGGCCTTCAGATGGTGTGAGGTCTCCTCTGCTGGGAGAGGAGAAAGGGCATATATGTAAGAGAGACTCCTGCACTAGAAGCCAAGGACAAGCTGGCCAGCGTCCTCCAGACTCCTCATATTACTAGAGATAAAAAAAAAAATGGAGTTTGATCTGTCAATTTGTGCTGAATATTAGCTGTGCAATAACTGGGTTCCTTAGGTGGTTCTGGCTGATTTATTTGACACCAGAGTTTTGACCAGCACTCTGTGCATACCTGCAGACTTCAGCTATCTCAGCAAATCCTTCACTCGGCTGGTTGTCACTTCTTAGAACTTCAGTTTCCTGAATATTAGAAACTTTACACACATGGATCGCATCTGCCTTGTATTTGAACTGCAGAGGGTTGTTTTGCTGGGTGATATTATTTCAATCCTAAGATTTTAAATTAACCATATAAATAATGTTTTCATTAGTAACACAGAAGGGGGGGGCAATAAGGGAAGATGAATTCTTAAGAGTCATATTCTCTTCACAGACTCCCTGAACTCCTCATACTCAAGAATGTAAGTGAGCCTAATATTGAAACATTATCTAATTTAGCCTATATATTTCCCATTTTCCCAGACTACCTTTGGACTGAGATCTTACCTGAGAATTTGGATGATCTGAAACTCTGATTTTAAAGAAGGAAGACTGGTAAGTAAAAGTCATGCTAATAAAAGAGAAGCTCTCTCAACACAGAACATTTGTATCACATTCAGAGTCGTAGGCTGCTTTTCATAGCCCTGTCTAAGCAAGCCTGCATAAATCACAGGTCAACAGCAGTCATCAGACTGAGGAGATGGGGTGTTCGCCTTACCTCTCTTCTGATCATTCTTAAGTCTCTTAAATTGAGTGCTGTTCAATTATAAGAAAGAAGAGCTGGGACACGAGTACTTACCAACGCTTTGCTGAGGGTGACTTGAAGCCTCTTCCCATTTTAGAAAGATAAAGAAATTAAGTGAGTGCTTATTAGTTAACCCTGCCCCTTTTCCTGAGAAGTTCATTCTAAAGAGAAAGGGGAAATGTATACTGAAGTTTTAAACACTGAAAGAGTAGGGTACCACATATGGTTAGAGAAAGTACTGAGCAGGCACAAGACTCGGGGTTCAATCTATGTAATATATCCCAAGATATATGAGGATGCAAATAATTTGCTTCAATTAAGAAAAATTGATCCTGAATCACAGAAGGAAGATTTCAAGATATATATTTTTAATGATACTGAAATATGCTTTGAGGTAAGTGTGTGGGGATTTCTAAAAAGAGAATTATCGGAAGCTACTTCTTGGTGTGGTTTAAGTGCTAGCTGCAGACAAGTTAACTACATGACTTCCTGAACTTTCTCCGGAGCACGGAGTCTTTGAAACTCAACCTGAAGCTTTCAAACCACATGATTCTTTTCTTCCTTTATTGATTCATGGAGAAAACGTTTGCTGAGTCTCTACAGGGTGTCAGGTCCTGTAAAACATGCATGTTATGATGACCATGTCAAGGTCCCTGATGGAGAATGAGGTTGCTAAAGGGAAGAGGGAGTGGGCACAGTGAGTCAGTCCCCTCTCTCCATGGAGACTAGCTGACTCTGCAGCATCTCTGTCACTCCATCCTGTCACTTCTTCAAAACCCACTCAGACACTGTCTTAGAGGGTTCCCTGCTCTAACTGTCCACACTTCTCCTCAGTATCTAAACCTATTTAAGACATACATTTAGTCTTACTAAATTCATCCTTACCTTTTAAGATTTATTTTCAAATTCTCTGTATGGATATGTGCACTTAGTATGTGCACACGAGTTCATGAGCTCAAAGGAGCTGAAGATGTCAGGTCTCCCAGAGCTAGAGTTACAGGCTGTTGTGAGCTATATGACACGGGTGCTAGACACTGAATGCAGGCCTCATCAAAAGTAGTATGTAATCTTCTTAATTACTATGCCATCTCTCTAGCCCCTTAAATACATATTCAAGAAATATTTAATGTATAACCACCCTGTTGAAGGAAAGGGTATTATACTTGAAACAATGTTTGTTGATACAAATTAGTGATTCCATTCTGATATACAAAGTAAAGAGAAGATATATAGTTCAAATGTGGTAGACAGTTGATAAGAGATGTAATTCTTGGGACTCACTAGTCACAGACATCTAAAGTGTTCTTAAATGGACAGTCCTTGTCTATTGCTCCTTTTCTTTCCTGTCAGATTTGGTCTCTGTGACAAATATTTGATAGAAACATCTTAAAGGAAGATATATTTAGGTTTGCATTTTTCAAAGGATTGAATTTTAAGATTATAATATGACAACATCATTTCTCTTCTCTCTTTCCTCACATACACCCCTCTTGATTTTTCAAATTTAATTTTTTCACTAATTATTGTTACATGTATAAACTGTATACATATATATTCCTAAATCTCTATTCTACTTTTATAACCTAAATTTTTTAGGGATATAAAATATAACTCCAAATATTACCTTATTATGTTAATTATATGTATGTATTCAGGGCTGACTACTCAGTACTGGATAACCAATTGATGTGCTCCTCCCTCAGGAAGACTATTTTTCTCAGTCTCAGTATTCTTCACTTGTCTTTAACTCTTTGTATACAGTGGAGGCTTCATAATCTTTCTGTTGTTGTTGTTGTCCTTTTTCCAGTTATTTTCTTTTTTCTTTCTTTCTTTCTTTCTTTCTTTCTTTCTTTCTTTCTTTTTTCTGAGACAGGGTTTCTCTGTGTAGCCCTGGCTGTCCTGGAACTCACTCTGTAGACCAGGCTGGCCTCAAACTCAGAAATCTGCCTGCCTCTGCCTCCCAAGTGCCGGGATTAAAGGTGTGCGCAACCACTGCCCAGCACCTTTTTCCATTTATGATTAGGTAGATATATTGGTGTGACTTTATGGGTATAGCTTCGGACATTACTGAGATGCACAGTCCCAGAGAAAATTCTCTAGCCTTCTAGCTCTTATAGTCTTCCCACCCATTCTTCTGCAGTGTTCCCTAAGCCTTAGGTTTTGTAGATGTAGTCATTAGGACTAGACTCCACAACTACTTTTAATTGGTGGTAGTTTTCTATAATGGTCTCCATGTGTTGCAAAGACAAGTTTCCTTAATAAGAAATGAGGACCACACTTACTTGTGGGTTTAAGGCCAAATATTTAGATTGTTAGAGATTTTTCTGGCTTAGTAAAGTGGTGATTGTATATTCTTTTCCAAGATATACAACTTAACTAGTATGGAGAAGATGGATAGGTTTCCAGTACCAGGCATGGTTTCTCTCTTCTTGAATAGGTCTTAATGCCAAATAGAGAGATTTTAGTTACCACCAAAATATGCATGACATTACTACACCATTAGGGTTTTTATGCCTGGCTGGTCATTGTTCTGATTCATAGGTGTCCTACACACGGAAGACTGTGTTGCTCCCCTCCTTTGGAAGCCTACATGGCACTCTCTGTTACCCTGAAAGCTAATCACCAGGAAAGAGGCTTTTGGTCAGTTCCAGTTCAGGAGACTCTGGATCCTGTTTCTGAAGTACATGATGTCTTCAACAATAGGGACTTAACTCCCACCTGGAGAGGAGACAAGCAAGGAAATAGCAATAGGTTGTTTGTTTTTGTATCTCTTGGACAGCCATGACCAACAACCCAAAATAGTCTTCTCACATTTAGATTTGGATTTTCGTAGGTAGATTTTGGCTCTTGGAGGGAGCATATCAAATCAGTTGAGAAAAGTTCATTAAGAATTATATGTATATTTACTTCATGGTTAGCACTATTCCTGTAAGCCCAAAGTGAGACAAAATATGATAGCAATGGGTCCAGATAATGGGATGTAGTTACTTATCTCATGGCATTGAGGAAGCAGAGGAGGGGCCAGGACAAGAGATGGCTCCCAGGACATGCCTAGAAGGACCTGCTTCCCCCAGCTGTTCCACACCTCCTAAAATTTATAGCACCTATGAAATCATAAAAACCACAGCACCATCTGAGCGCCAAGGTGTGGTCTTTCCATATTCAAACAGAAATTTCTAAGAGTACCATATCAGAGTACCTGCCTAAACATTCAGATCAGTTTCTCTGCATCATCCTCTATGGATACCAAATTGTTCACATAATATATAGACTCATTCCACTGCATGCATTTTGCTGCTTTGGGGAATCTTAAAAATACATACTTCCATGATTGAAAAGCCTCTCAGAGGAGACAGAAATGTATGAAGCAATAAGAGAGGGTGTTGTTGAAGTTCTGTTCACCCCTTGTACATTCCACAACCTCCTACTTCAAGCTGTACAGAGACATAGGCAAGGTCTGTACCATCTAAATGACAAGCTGAAAAATAGTCGGATATGTGGATGCTGCCAAGTATCCAAGTGTTCAGTATTATGTAGACAAATATGTGGATGGCAGCCAGATTGCTAAAATACAGGAGATGGTTTATGAAGACGCCTTCTCATTACCAAGTATTCCACACAGGGCAAAATATCTTCGCCCCGCTTTTCATGTGGAAACTATGAAAAGAGCGATTTGAAGAAAAGATAAAGGAGGCCTGTCTTCCTGGGTAGTATCAGATACTAGACCGAAATAAGTGGCTTTGGCTAGTCTGATAGGTGAAATTTCAGCATCTGGCAATTCTCCACTGTAGCTGACATCATAGTGTTCTACTCTATGTATCTCTCCCAGAAACGCATTGCATCCTCCCAGGGTCTCCAGTAGCCAGGCGGGGGGGGGGGTACAACAAGTCCAGCAAATGTAGTTCCTTAAACATAAAGACAAATATATACTTCTATTTCTTTCGCATTAATTTTTAAGTTTTCTACATTTGGATGGAATTAACTCTATTGGCAGAAAGAAAGAAAAAAGGAAAAGAAAGAAGAAAAAAATCCTGAAAAGCCATATAGACTTTTAACACCCCATTCATCTTACTTAGAGAGACTGGGGTATACACCAGCCAAAAACTGGAAATTTGATTAGCTGGTCCTGTACATAAACTATCTCATGGGTATGGTATTTTAAAATAATTTCCAGATATACAAAACCATATTGGTTTCTTTCCCCCTGTGTCTGTATAGAGTTAGCAATAGAGAAAGGGAGGGAGGGAGAGAGAGAGAGAGAGAGAGAGAGAGAGAGAGAGAGAGAGAGAGAAAGAGAGAGAGAATAAAAAATTCTCATAGCTACCAAAATATTATTTTTCTGGCAATCTTCTATGAATAATAATCTCAAAAATATGCTAGTTGAACTTTGAATCGGGGCATCATCTAAGTTCAGGCCATTTTCCACCTTAATCCCTTAGTTTATCAGGATGTAGCAAAGATTTTTTTTCTCCCAGTAGCAATTTGATAATAATTTCCAATTTTATAGAGTACTCTGGAGTTTTCAGAAAATCCTTCTGTTGGATATGAATCCAATTGAATTTATTTTGAAATGGATAGTCAATTTATTGGCTTAGTTGATAAGGTGATGAAAATCTCTTCTAATCAGATGGGTATCAAAAATCTCTTCTAATCAGATGGGTGAATCAAAAAAGGGGCTTTCCCATTCATCCCTAACTCATTAAAGCTTTTGCAGATCTCAGGGAAGGGCCTAATGGAACATATTTTGTCCCTTTCTTCTTCTGCGATGTTTAAACCGTTTAGCAAATTGGTCCTGGAGAAAACTGTGCATCACAGCACAAACGATTCAATTCAGAAGCTAATAACAACCCCTTTGCTCATAAGGAGTGGACCCACTGAGCCAAAATCAGGAGGACACCAAAGCTAATCTGTAGTAGATTTCCCCGAGCACAGAATAAAATAAGGTTTGATACACAAAAGCACTTTCTCCTGGCCGTTTCACCTGGGATTTTCATCCTGTCTCTTATTTCCACATAAAGCACTGAGAACAGAAGCGTGGCCGCGGGAAAAGCAAGGTCTATTCCTCTCAATTCTTGACTAGCGTCACCACTGGTAAACACTGCTGATCTAACAGAGTGAGTACAGCAGATATAGTCACGTGAGACCAGTCCCAAGCAACAGCACTGGCAGGTTAGTGATAGGTTAGTAGATGGCTTGTCTGATTCTTCAGCTGATGCTCATTAGCTGAGCACTTGTGCAGAATTGTTGGTTAACACTAATGAAATCCAAGGATCATTTTGTATTCTCTCTGTATACAAATGCACACATTAACATCTGCTACCTCCACAGTGGGAAAAAAACAAACAAAACATATACCCATTCTTTGCCTTGGTGTTTATAGCTCAACGGTCTCCATGTTCTAAACTCTCTGCATTCATTTCAATAGGGGACAGGAAAGGAATGAGAAAATAAAGTTTTTCCTGGGACTTGGACCACTTCCTGCAGTGTGGAATCTTCCCAGACTGTCGGACTTTACCTGAGGGACTAGCTCCTCAACTCGCTCACTCCCCATGAGAGTTGCCAAACACCAAACTAACGCTGATGACTATTTTTAACAGTAGAAGCCAAACAGATACTCTCTTACAATACAGAAACATCCGTCAATCATCCGACAGTTTGAACATGTGCCATTCTGATATGTGTATCATTTTAAGCTAGCTTCTTTTAAGTACCAGATTATTTTCTTATTATTTACATTTCAGAAAATAAAGCTAACCCTGCCCCTTCCCAAAAGCACAGCTTTCAAATTTGCCGGTGCCTATAAATTTGGCTGGGGGGATTTTTATAAGAAAGTCACAAACATATATAACCCATAAGTGTTGTTTCTCTCCCTCCGTACAAGGCCCAGACCGCTATATTTACTAATTCAGCACACCATTCGCATTTTCAAACAGAGACTTTAAGGCTGAGATTCATCTTTTTCCTCAGTTCACGCATTGCACATCCTGCTCGAGAGAACATTGCCTGAACTTTAACTGAGGTGTCTCACATATTCTCCGGATCGCAGAAGCAGTCTCTGCAGGGAACGATTTCCTGTGGGAAGTACCCGTGGGAGTGTCTCCACATCTATGCAAAAGCAAGAACAGCTGCACTTTTTTTTTTTTTTTAAATCACCTATTTAGGAAAATGTCAAAATAGAGGCATTTCTACCTTCCTTCTGAGTAAAGCCAGCCTTCGCTCTGTAAGTACTTACTAAAAGAATTTGTTAAGCAAGTTGATGACTCCAAACCAGGCGAGATAGCACTAAGATGAAATTTACTATTTTTCTCATCATTACAGAAAATGCTCTTAAATATCACTTATCATGCCTGCCTTAAAATGATTAATGTGGTATATCATCTCCCCCCCCTCCTCCCTCCCCCCTCTGTCTCTCTCCTGTCCCTCCCTTCCTCTTCCTCTTCCCATCTCTCTCATAAACAGTAACTGTACTAGTTTCATTAGTCTCTGAATTTACTGTGGATGTCAATGCCAACTTATGTACAGTACAATGCTTATCCATAACACTGTGTGGAATGGAACAAATCAAATATCCATCCATCGATTAGAATATATATACAATATGTGTGTTGTATTCATGCATAATATTATGGTTATTTTTCATCAGGTTAAAATATTCATCTTATGTATATATACAATTCTTTAAATCCAGGATAATGAAGTTTTATCATCATTTGACAGTGATTCAGATTAAATTAAAAGAATACAAAAGTATATACATACTCTTAACATGTTCTTTAAAATATGTTAAGAATATGTCAGCAGTATTTGTTCAGGCAAGAGTTACTTTGTGCTTGGTAAGCTGTCAAACGGTGCCTAAATTACACTCCTGGGAAATTCTAGACTCCAGTTTAGACCTCTGAACATCTGTGAACAGCCTAGTGCATGAGCTCATTTGCACACATATAAGATAGTTGTAACACACATAAGTAGTTTCCAATAATCACCCCAGAATTTATTTTAAATCACTTTGAAATCAGACAACAGAGTTGGCTTTAAGTGTCAAACTCCAGCATGAGGTCATTAACACTAACTTTCCATGCTCTTTTGAGCCTTTTTGTGTTAGTATTATGCTTATGCTACAGAGAGATGAAAAACTGGGTGATTCTAAATATTATGCTAGATATTTAACAGTACTGTCAGGGCCAAGGATAAAAATTTCAAAGCATATGATGTGCCATGCTGCTGCAAGTTTCTCTCAAATGGAAGGGTAGCATTAACACAGATGGGGAAACTCTCATAGGGCTCTACACACTGACCATGAATGACAGGCAAGCAGGAAATGCCGAGAGTGGGAGAGCCCCCTAGTTGGTTATCCAACACCAAGTGGGTATCCCTGCAACCATACACACACAAGTAACACAAAAAAGACTGAGTAGATAGTATTTATAAATGTGTGTGTGTGTGTGTGTGTGTGTGTGTGTGAGAGAGAGAGAGAGAGAGAGAGAGAAGGGGGCCATGATTTCAAGACAGTGCCAACAGTAGGCGGTACATGGGAGAGCACTGGAGAGAGGAAAAGGAAGGGGAAAATAATATTGTTATATTTTAATATAAAATGTTTTAAAATTTTTAAAGAATGGGAACATATTAACATAATCCCAAAATTAAGGTTCTCTTTTTAATTGGTGACTATTTAAAATTTAAAAACCCTATAAACTAAAGGAAAAATCCTAGAAAGTAATCTGAAAGTCAGTGCACAGTCATAAGAATTTAGCTTCAAGATTCTTGATATATTTGCACACCTTGCATTCCTAACACCAAGAGACAAGTAGCATCATTTGGTTCCTTAAAATATTTTACTATGCCTATTAATTTGAATGTGCGGGGCATGTACACATGCATGACCCTTATATAGGCACAGTAGAACAGCTTGCAAGGGTTGGTTCTTGCTTCCCCTTCTTGAGTCCTGGCGATTGAACTCTGGCCATCAGACGTGTCGGAAACCACTGAACCATCACACCAGTTCCATTTATTTCCTTTTGAAATTGGCCTACAAACAGGGTGCTATAAAAATGATTATTAAGTGGAAGTTTTGAATATTTAATATAAATAATTGACAAGATATGTGAAAATAATTCAAAGGGCCGAAGGAATAACACATGCAAAGATTAAGTGTAAAAAGCACATCTATCCAAAACAAACAGCAAATGTAATGCGAAGTATTAGCAATATCCTCATAGTACATTAAAAGAGAAACCAAATTTTGACCTATTTATGGGAAACGTCTAAGAAACTAGAAAATTAATCAATCCCATGGCTCTGCTCAGTTACATATTTGATCTCTATGCAGATAAAACTTTGCTATGAGCCCAACTAAAGTGAGTTCTACTCATCTACTAAGAACTGGAGTTAAATTCTGTTAGAAAATTAGTTCAAAGATAGCAGTTCAGCCCTAAGTTACTACTTGTGGTACAACTCTGGATACAGGTTAGGAAGATTCATTGACTGCCTTGTTCTGCACAGTTCTTAGTGCTTATTTCCTCAGAGAAGT
The DNA here is from genome assembly GCA_019843965.1 of Rhynchomys soricoides. Classification (NCBI taxonomy): domain Eukaryota; kingdom Metazoa; phylum Chordata; class Mammalia; order Rodentia; family Muridae; genus Rhynchomys; species Rhynchomys soricoides. Next base: position 9,202,453 of record JADRCH010000066.1, on the reverse strand, counting down.
GGAATTTTTGGCCCTCATCAGAGGCTGCTACAGAGACACACAACCAATCAAATAGTCATCTCATTTACATGTGCTAGACCCATATTTAAGGTTCAAGGAATATCATATAAAACAGGGAACAGAAAGATAAGAGCCAGAGGACCAGGCTACCTACTGCTAAATAGTATCTGTCTTCTAAACCTGACAGGGAAGCTGTATACTCGGAACCTCAAAAGTACGGTTGCAAAGCAAGACCTGCAAAACAGCATCAGTTGACATGTCAGCTTGGGTACAGGAAACTATACATGGCCCTACCTCTTGATAAAGAGCTACTGGTAGTCAACAGATGTGGAGGCATAGAAAAATCAATTTTCTGAAGGAAAAGTTATCCAATCACAAATAATCAGCCCTCACTATATACACATAACAGCAATACTAAATGAGGTCAGTAAGTTATAGGCAGGCATGTGTGTGTGTGTGTGTGTGTGTGTGTGTGTGTATCTAATAATTATATAGAAGACAGGATCATGAACTTGAGAGGAAGGGGGAAACACAAGGAAGTGTTGGAAAGGAAAGAGGGGAGGGAGAAAGAACATTAATTCAGTACTTCCATGAAATCCTAAAATAATTAATTTAAAATTAAAAATTATTATGTGTGTATGTCTATATCTCTGCACATGAGCACAGGTACACACATAGGCCAGAAAATGACTTCAGATCTCTCAGATCTGCATATAAGCAAATACTGGGTGTTGGGAACCAAACTTGGGTTCTCTACAAGAGTAGTGCATGATCCTGAGTTCTGGACCATCTCTCCAGCTACTATATGAATGTTTTCAGTAACACTAAAACTCTAAAAGAGCATGTGGAAATTAAATGAAAAACTTTGTAATGGAATAGTCATTGATTCAAAACAGAGCTTATACTAATTATGCTTCCTATGGCATATATGAGATGTGACAAAAGTAGAGAAAAGTAAAATAGAAGAATAATTATGTCAATATAAGTTACTAAGTAAACAATTCAAGGAGGACTTCTTTTGTACTTGAAGTTTTGGGGTTTTGCATTAAAGTTATCATAACTGACCACAGTGTGTACCTAACATCTTGTCAGAGATTGATAGAGTACACAGTGTAACCAATAACAGCGTGAAGAAAACCTATTCACGCTTAAATGATGAGATAAATCAATCAAGTGAGAAAAGAAACACTGCTCAAGTAGTATCAGACATGAATATCTCTAATTTCTATCTAATCTACATAAGTAAAGGAAACTGAAAACTTCTTATAGTTTGTATAAAGATTTGGAAAACACTTTAAATAGAATTCATTTTTTAAAAAAAAATAAAAAAAAGAAGAAGAAGAAAAAGCCATATTGATCTATTCTTAGAAATGGCCAGTTCTCAGGAAATTATTGAAAAAGTAGGACTTTGCAAGACCCTGGAAGACGCTATTGAAGAAGATCTCGCCTTCATGGAGAGGAGGAGCGTGGAGGTAACTAGAGACTGGCAAATAATGAAAGTAACTGTATTTCATATTCCCAGGAAAAGTTAAACCTTTCATTTATAGCTACATGACCTATACCATTAAACAAATACCCACAGTGTGAGGAAACAAAGCCATATAACTCTGAGGCATTTTTAAAGAAAATGTCAAAAGGTTAATCCAATTCTACACTAAAGCATTCCCCTAGGTCTCCAAAGTAAAGTTTAAAATGTATAATCTGGTCTCCTGTGTCTGTTAATCCTTTTCACCTATGATTAGTTCTTGTTTATGTTAGCAAATAAAAAAGATTTAATGTCGGCCAAAGGTTCTCTGAGCGTATTTCCCTTTTAACAAAAATCAATATCCCAAGGAAATGTAATTCTCTTTTTAAAGGAACTGTCTCTCAATAAGTGATAATAATGAGAATAGTTGGGTCCCCTAGTTGAAGCAACTGGGTTAGTCACAACCCAAATAAAATCCAAGTTGCCTACTAACAAGGGTCAAAAACGTTAAGCTTCCTTCAAGACTCGGGTCAGCATTTGAGTCTTGTAACCGTGCTTCTTAATTGAATGTTAAGAACTGTCACTGAAAGTCAGGAAAAGCATTCATGATGTAGGAGCCAACCACGGAAATTAATCTTGTCTGGCATGTGGACTATTTCAAACCACACTTCCCAAGTTTTGATATTTTTGACATCTTAATCTAAAGTAGATACTGTTTAAAAAGCTATGATCACTAAAGTGCTCTAAAATATGAGCTATTTAAATATGCATTTCCTGGCAATTAATGCCAACCAGTGACAGTGACCAAATGTTTCATTACAGGTCTGTAAAGAAACCACAGAGGAGGAACATAAGAGAATTAACCAGCATACACAACTCGTAAATTCTCATGCTGTCACAGAATAAACAGACTCCACACAGTAGTTCTTTAATCTTCCCAAAAGTATGATGATGGCAATTTCTTAACATAAAATATTAGGTTTTGAACATAGTTATTAGTCACATTCAATATCCAATTTAGGAGTGTATGAAAAGTTGTCAAATTTACAGGGAAAGGATCAAGTTAGTTTACATAGCATGTGTAAATTATTTTCCCATCTGACTCTATGAATGTTTAGACAAGGATACTGATTTTGGAGCCTAAGAGAAAGCAGAATGTTGCCTCAGACTATATGTCTGGGGTGAGGAAATAGAAGACAACCATGCTAAGCCTATATTTATGTTAATTATCTACTCAAAAATAAAACCTTATATTTACCGTGCACTAAAGCAAGACATAGACAAGGTAGAAAAAAGTCAGCCTCTGTCTAAATAAGAGAGGGATTCAAATTATTAAGGTGGTTTGGTGTGGCAAGACTGTTCTTGGTTCAAACTCTGAGTGTCTCAAAGCAAAGAACTGTTTTAAAGAACAAGTACTTTACACTAATAAACATACCAATCCAGAGAAGTAAGCCTCACACTGACAGCTCTATTTTCAAAGAGTATATGGTCCCCACATTATTCAGTGTCCTTCTAACATCTGTAGCCTAATGATGTCACAGCCCCTTGACTCTTGGAGCTGATTCAATATCTGAATAAGGACAGACAAATATCTCACAGAAACACAGTTCACTGAAGTCTCTGCTACCTGCTTATTCTCGAATATTCTATTAGGTCCCATATTTGGTCCCATAGCTTTGGGACTGTTTCATCTTAGAATATTAGGGGAAAAGGCATTGTGATGATGTCAGCATTCAATTCCCAGCCCAAAAGAATATTTAAGAGACTTATTCTTAACAAATGAATACTTTCAGATTTTATTGATGCTTTTAGGACACTGGACCCACAGCTGATTTTTTTTTTGGTAGTTGTTTCTGCAGGGGAAAAATGCAAATATTTCCTTCAGATTGCTTAGTCATAAAAGAATTCCTATGCACAATATATTATTTAGGACATCTGCAGTTTAAATCACAAATCAAATTCCTCCCAGAAACATATTAAAATGCAAAAGATTAATTCTGTCTCTTTTCACTTTTCTGAGTATGCTTTGTTCACTAGTAAATTTTGGCCTGTTTTCAATAAAGAGTGCATTTGGCAAAAAGCAGGAACATTTTCTCAGCTTTGTAGGTGATGATGACTAATGGTTCCGTGTTCAACAGCAACATGGTTATTATAAACTGGGTCTCTGGTTTCAATGTATCTAACACTTTTCTCCTGAAAATTCATATATGTGAGATCCAGCTACTATCACAAGGCAAAGATAGCTCAATGGTAGCATCCGGTCATCTTGAACTACCTGCTTCTCCTACTCTTCCCAATTCACGGAAAATGGAATATTTGATACATTCCCATACATAAAACCACTTTAAGTAAGAATTATAAGAACCCTTCCTCTTATGTAACCACTGCTCATAAGCACATCCTCTCACAGAAGCAACAATTTTCTGTGAGTTGTTTTCTGAGAATCTGAACATATGCAAGAACATGTAAATATATAAAAGGACAGCAATAATGACCATCATTGATCAAGGTGTGAAACACTGGGAAAGAGCCAGAGTGTGACAAATGTGTCCCATGGCTGTTCTACATCTACATGAGGGCTTATTTGAGTCTATTTGCAATTGAACAGAGTCTCTGGAATTGAAGAATCTCAGCTCAAGACAGTGGTCACAGTCCTGATTTCAGAAGCACAGTCTTCTGATTTGCTATGGTACCACCCTCATATTGCTGCATGTGGCAGTGCTCACCCTCTGGAGGTACATGCCTGTGTTGGAAGAACATGCCCGTGTTGAAGCCTGCAAGCCCTCTCCTCATCATTACTGAGGTACTCCTTTGTCTTCAAGCAGCACAGAGAAAACTTCTCCCTAGCTTAAAGGAACGTAAGATCTTGTCAGTGTGGAGGTGTGGGATGAGCTGTAGCATTTTGCTGTTGGGGATTTTTCGATAGAATATTTAAGAGAAAAGAACAACTTTTGTTCTTTGGCTTTGAATTGCCTTAGGCTCAGTCACCAAGAAGTCACTTCAACTCAGTAAAGCCTAGTTTCCATAGAAGAATGTTACCAAAAACAACCTGGGTCTTCCTATTGTGCTGATATCAATCTTGAGCAGAAACTGAAACCACTTTCATTTATTTATAATTCTGTGCAATTTTAAAAATTACCTTCAAAAAAACAATGGACCATTGGAAGTGGGGTATACACATTTTCAAAAACTTCTATCTGACATACATACATGTATGTATATACATGTATTTCTAATTGGTGAGGTAACACAAAGATTGGCTTAGTTCTATGATTACTGTTTTCCCAGTAGACTGGAGATTTTTATAATTGCTAAAAGCCAGGGGGATTGAACCAACATACTGAGGTTTTACAATTAATGCAGTTTGGCCCATTTCCCTTGATAGTTTACATTTTTAAATGGGGTAAACATGGTAAAAAACACAAACAACATACAAACTTGAAAATGGTCAAATGTGTAGTAGATTTGACCAGTGTCTAATAAATATTTACATTCTGGTGAGAACTATTTACTAACTTGCATAATTGACAGATAACCATTGATAATAGGATTTAGAAATGAATTCATAGAGTATGTTTTGGATTTTCTGATCACTTATAACTATGCTGGTAATATCTCATGTATAACTGCATACTTGTTTCCCACGGTCTCTCTTGGCCAGTTGATAGTGGGAACTCATCTGTTTTCCAGGTCTTCCTATTCTTTCATGTATAACCATTTACAAAAAGAAGTAAAGATCTTTCAGCTGTTTGTTTCACAAAAAAAATTTGTGAAACATACATTTTGGTATGCTGTCTCTTCTTTCAAAGACATCTTTCTAATATCTCTCAGTAGGTTTACATATAATCTTTCTCTCCTCTCTGTCTCTCTGTCTCTGTCTTTCTCTGTCTCTCTCTGTCTCTGTGTGTGTGTGTATGTGTGTGTTTATGTATTTGAATAGTGTGCCATAGTATAGATGTAGTAACAATGGCACATTTCTAATTTTTAATAATTAATTTCTACTTTTTAAAATTTCCATAATATGTTTTGTCTTTATTTTGTCCCCTCTGGCAGACCAGGTCCCTAATGATCCACCTTAGTGTTCTTTTCCCTCTCTCTCTCTCTCTCTCTCTCTCTCTCTCTCTCTCTCTCTCCAAAACAAAACAAAAACTTTAAAAAGATAAGCCAGAAAATACCAAAACAATAAAAATACATCAAATCAAAACAAATAAACAATGCATCTATTCTTTGTTAGGCAACTAGTTCTGAGAACAGGGCATTCCCTGGAGTGTGTGATATACCCAATGACGTTCTATCAGGGAAAACTGATCTCCCTTTCCCAGCAGGTATCAATTGCAAATAGCTTCTGAGGTAGGGGTGGGACTTTGTGTCTATTTCTCATTATCCATCCTAGGATTTTGTCTGTTTTGAATTCCTGCAGGTTTTGTTCTTGCTGCCACAGATTCTGTGAGTTGATGCGTATATCAGTCTTGCTGTGTCTGGAAGATTTTGGGTCCTTCTACCACCACCTATGGCTATTAGAATCTTTTGCCTCATCTGCTACATAGATCCCTAAGTCTTGAAGGGAGTGGTTTAATAAAGAGTGGTATACCACTCAGTCCTGAGTGCTCCGAAGTCTCTCCCTCTCTTCACATTGCCCATCTATATAATGTGTATTCATTATTATCTACTGCAAGAAGAGTTCCTCTGGGGAGGCTTGAGTGACACCGTCCTCTATGGGTACAGCACTATGTCATCTGAAGCCATTTTAATGATATGTTCCTTTAGCAGAAGAGTAGGGAGTAGCGTTTCCACCATTTTTGTTTCATAGAACTGCCTTCATTATATCCCTCCTTGTCTTGGGTATGCAGTGTTTTCATTATTCTCCAATTAGACATTTTAAAAATCCTTCTTGATTCCTGTCTTGGCCTACTTTTCATTCAGCTTCCATTAATTTTCATACTTTCTTCCATGTCTATTGTTCATCTCCAGCTTGACCTTGGTGCTCAGATGTTATCCCATATCCCTTTGTATCTCTTGGCTTGCTTTGTGTGCTATTATGAGGTAACCTTTGGAGAAATTTCTGCGGGTTGCTAAGAAGATGGCATATGCTTTCACATTTGGGTGGGATATTCTATAGTTATGATGTTTAAAATGTTTCTTAGTGTAGATATCTGGTCTTGTTCTCTGTTCCTTGATTGTTCTTGCCTACTGTGGGTTCTAGCCAAGTATGGTGGCTTTGGGATCCCTGGTAGTTGTACCATGGTCAGCAAGAAAGCACAATGGAATTGATGATAAGAAAAGGCTGTAAGGGGCTGCTGGGAAGAGCTAGGGAGAATCTGTGCCTGCCTCCATATTTTCTGTGAAAAGGCACCTTTAGAGTGCATGTGTTAGACATGTAAATTCTTATTTTAATAAACATTTTTTTCAGAACCTATAAAATGTATATATGCATGTACACATATGTATTCCTATTTATGCATGTGTATGTATATATGAATGTTTGTGTGTATGAATGTGTGTGTGCATATAAACATACATGGGTATGTGTGTTAAGATATTATCATGAGAAAGCTCTTCTGTCTCCTGAAGCTCTGTTTTATATGGGTATGTAAATGACAAGAAAATGTATCCAGCTTCATTTGAAGAAGGTAAAAGAATTTTCAAAAGCATCTCCCTGTTCAGTCTGTATAATATCACTTGTAAATATGTTTACAGGACTGACCATTTGGTATTGGATAACCAGTTGGGTGTGCTCTTCCCTGGGGAAGACCATTTCTCCCCACTTTCAGCATTCTTTAGTTGCCTGTAATTCATTGTGTAGGGTGGGGGCCTAATTGGCTTTACCCTGTCCTCAGCTTTACTCTATCCATGTTAGTGACCTGTTGTTGTTGACCTTGTTCAGCTCATGCTTAGGCAGTCATGCTGATGAGACACTATGGAAACAACATACAGGTGATGATGACAGACTAAACAGGTTGTATTTATATGTATGCATATATCTATTTAACAATAATTAATAAAGTGAGAGAAGTTGAAAGACAGCAGGAAGGATATACTAAAGGGCTTGGACGGAGGAAAGGGAAGGGAAGAAATTTTGTAATTTAATGTAATCTCCATATATATATATATATATATATTCCCATTTCTTCTTTCTCTCAATTGTCCAGCTACTTATGATCTACATGGTGATTACAAAATCAAGTCTAGCACTACACTGTGATAACCAGAAATAAAATTTTAATTGCCAGATATAAGAATTTTTCACATAGTTTTAACTACTATTTTGGTAGCTCTCAAGATATTTCCTTAGGGAGCATTTGAGGATCATTGCTTACTGTGAGAGAACTGGTGGATTAACATGGTTGGCTAGTCTACCGAGTGGGTGAGTGAGTGGAGGAGGAGGAGGAGGAAGATAGAGGAGATAACTAGCTTGCTTTTCACTTACTGTACTCTCCTACTTCTGTGTCTATTAGCATTCATGTAAATGTGTATAAGATTAAAACTATTCAATATGAAAGATTAAAACTATTTAGAAGTAAAGCCTAAGCAATAATGTATCATTAAAGTGTGTAATAGAATTTATAAGGTACTTTGAATAGAAGTTAAGGACAGTAACACTCCTAAAATTCAGTAAATTTCAATAAGAAAAAATTATAGATTCAATATAACTTATACATAGTTCTGTGTCTGATGATATCATATAAAGCTCTTTTATTTTGTTTCTAACTAACACAGAGGAAAATGCTATATTAATTGAGGAAAACATCTTTGCCTAGGAATAGCATTGACTTTTAAATTATTGGCCTTATCTTGCTCTTTTATGTATGCTCAGAATAGTGACAGCATTTTCAACAATGTTCCAAAAGCCATTTAGCTTACAAAGTGGAATTATTGTGATACGGTACACTTAATGCATTTCTTCTTCATAGCATCTTATTTCATAAAAATCAATGGGATTTTATGCCTTGTATAGAAGCCCTTCTTCTACATTGAAGTTATTATGGGCAAGCTGGGAAGACATCACCAAATGCACTAACCTTTCTATAGCACTTGCTGTTGTATAGAATGTGGCACAAAACACTCCACAACACTGAAGTAGCACTTTATCTAACATATTTATTGTAGAACTCTTTATAGAAAATGATTACTATTATAAAGGTAGACAAGAATGTCTTGAAGCTTTTCCAAAATGTGAATGTATTTTCATTCAAAACAAAATCACAAAAGCTACTTGCCCCGGTGCAAATTTATACAGCATTTAGAAAATAGCTAGCCTGTGGTAAGCTCTCACTAGACAATGTATGGACACATGGATGTAGACAGTGTTCTCATATATGCAGTGATTACTTAAGACTAAGATACACAGATAAGGGAATGTAGGTTCCATTCAAATAGGAAAAAAAATAATACCGGATTTGAATGTGAATAACTAAAGCTGACCACTCAGGATATTTCAAGTTGGAAACACAGCTCCACAGCATTTACCAACTCTAGCTGCAGATACGATCCCAGATGAGGATCTTGCATCGTGGTCTTCTGAAAATCTTGTTTCACTCCTATCCCCTGTGAAACTTCCTAGCTCAACCCTTATAGAGCCTCAGTCTGTGTGCTTCCTTACTGACCAATGTAAGGAACTAAGCATGGAACAATCCTGAAATCATCCTAAAAGAAAGAACTCCACCAAAGCCTTCACTTCTGTCTCTCTTCACTGAAATTCTGTTCTCCTGAGGACTATCCTAGAGTAAGAGTTCACAAAATGGAACACTAACGGGATAGGGCTTCACCGAATACTTAATTCCACTTAAATTTCTATGTAAGTAATTGTGCTATCTTAAAGGCTTTTGCTGTTTGTTTGTTTTTGTTTTGTTTTGTTTGCCAAACTGATGACCAAAAGTAAAGGGCGAGGTAGAGTTGTCACAGACTGCTATGATGAAACTAAGATGCTTAGAATATATTTTATCCTTTCTAGAACATTTATTATAATGCAGATACCCATCAGATGGATTTTTCTTATAACTTTCTAAAGCTTCTTTTTGTCTACACCCACATCTATGGTTTTGTTTTGATGTGTCATTAGATGGGATCATATCATGAATGGTGGAGCTTTCTTTTTTCTTTTTTATGCAAGACTCGGTTTAATGCTTGCAATACATCACTGCCGCATGCCTGCAATCTGGGTGTAGTGGAAGACCATTAAACCTGGTGATACAAGAAGCAGAGGCAAGATCGAGAGCTTGGCATCAACTTAGGTTGCACAAAGAGTCCCTAATGACAAGCCCAAGGCACAAGACGCAACTGTCTCAAACTCATATGGAAGACTGAACAGACACTGAGGCATGTTTGTGAATTTGGGGGACCAGCCTGGGCTCTACGGAGAGTCTCTATCCTTACCATAACTTTACAGCTGGGAATGTAGCCTTGTAAAGTATGTGACTTGCTAGTATGCCCACAGGCCTGCGTTGAATGTCCAGCACTGCACACAGTGGTACACTTCAGCACTTAGGAAATGAAGGCCCAAGGATCAATCAAGCCCATTAACATTCAACGAAGGAGAGATGAGGGGTTTGTGGAAGCCATGCTCTTCCTGGATAGCTACTGGAGCATGACCTCTGGAGCATGGGGATCCACCAGCAGTTAGTTTAGTTGCTGGTGAGCTGCCTGTGCACTGGGGAATAGCTCTGTATTCATGTCCATGTGAGTGGCTCTGGAGGCGAGATTGGTGGTGCTACACTTGCAAAAGAGGAGACAGGAATGATGAACGTGATCATAGTGAGAACTGTAAAGTAAGGCATTCCATTTTTAAAAATTTTTAAAATACTCAAGGCCAGTCTGTGCTGCAAGGGACCCTGTCTTGAATATATAAAAACACCTAGGTATCTTCCATGATAGCATCAATTCATAAGGTACATCTTGGACAATGGAATCTTAGTATTAAAAAGAAAAATCAATCAAGAACATGGATATTTATCACATGCATGTTGCTAGGTAAAAGCCAATCTGAAAAGTAGCATACTGTATGATTTCAAATGTATGGTACTCTAGACACTTATCAACAGCCACAGATTGTTTACCACAACCAATGAAATCTATACTATAGTCAATAATATATCAGTACTGGCTCGGCAGTGTGGCATAGACATGTAAAACCCTACACTTAGGAAGACCACAGCAAGTTTCTAGTCCACCTAGAAATTCCAGGCCAGCTAGACTTACTACATGATAAAGCCTTACTCAAAAAAAAAAAAAAAACACTATTTTAAAAAATACTTTCTAGTTTGCTAATTTGAAACTGCCCCCCAAAAAAATCTATGAAAAAAAGTACAGTAACACAAACCCACTAAAGCAAAATACAATATTTTTCCCATTCCCTTTCTGCTCCTTCCGTTGTTTCTCTCCCCCAAGATAATAAAATTTCAACAATTTTGTATATACACATGTATGACTTAAGAGCTTCTTCATACAATACAATCATACATGAATATAAATATAGAACACACATAGTTATAATACTGGGTCATAAGTTTCTAAGCAACGTGCTCCACTATGTTTACTGTTACTAGAAAAGTACAAATTCTGTCCATTAATGCTGCTTCTCCACATAAGCATTATCCATACACCAAACACATGAAACTTACAGAACAATACGTTCTTGCATAAATATAAATACCTGTCGTTTATTCCAAAATCATAGATCATAGTGATACCTTGTATCTAGTTCTCTCTCTCTCTCTCTCTCTCTCTCACTCTCTCTCTCTCTCTCTCTCTTTCTCCTCTTCCCTTCTCACATGAACTTTTTGAGGGATAATCTACACATTCTTTTACTCTTTTGTGGGAGGTATTTGGGCAAGTCATATTAGTACCACCCCCGCTTTTTTTCAACATTGTTGAAAGCAAACTAGTCTTTCGGTACATATCCTTTTACCTTCAGTCTTAGGAAATGCTTTGTGCTGCCTGTTTAATTTTGTTGTCTATTTCATCTATTGATTTCATTCTAATACTATTATATTTCTAATATTAACATTCTACATATCTAGTACATGTCCTCTGAATATATTGTCTAGTCTGCTTATTTCCTCACATTTCTTCTTTGTGTTTTAAATACTTGTATAGTTTTGAGTAACAACTTGATATTTGAACAGAGTAGCTTCACTTTGTCTTTAGTAACTCATATCCACTGCAGTGTGAAGACATTTATACGTAAAGAGAGTTTGTCATGATGTGCATACATTTCCATAACTATTCACATTATGTTTTTATATAACAAGTCTTTGCCCATAGCGCCTATTTTTGTACTCTGTACCCTCTGGCCTCTCAAAGGTCAAGTTCTCAGCATCCTTACATATCAGTACTTACTTAGGTGCTCTAGTTCTAATCTCCTGTCCGTTGCCCAAGCCAGGAAATGAATGGCCATTTTCTACCTCTTTACATTGAGCCTATTTTGTGTCATATCCAAGGGGTAAGGGATAAGGTATATTTGGGCCGCTATATTCTCCCATCCTCTCCAGTGACCAAAGCAGTCATAAGCTCTCTGTGTGATCATTCCTTCATACAATACTAGAACAAAATCACTGAAATGTGGAAATCAATGTCTTGATTTACTGTCTCCTCCATTTGGTAAAGCTCTTTAATGAAAAATTGGCTTGCTTATCCCTCTCATTTCTGTCAGAAATCTTCATCATTCTTTAATCAGGATACCCACAGAATCCAAGGAACCCTTCAGAAGCTGGCCTCCTATCACGGAAATTTGTTGTTTTCTGTCTCCATGGGGAAGGACCTATGCAGAGGGACTCAGATATGCTGCACAATTGTGCCTGCATCTGTACTTCCCTTTACAAGCTGTGTGGACTTGAGAAGCCTTCATTTCCTGTGTAACAAGTTAAATTTAATATTATTTACCCTCTAGGTATCAGTTAATGTTCAAATGTGGTGATGAATAAAAATATCTGACTCGGGTTATTAGCATGTTCCCATTGCTTTTACCATAATGCTTAGGCTCGTGCATTCATTAACTAATCTTCTAAACTGACTAAAACCAACATGTGGAGTGATCACACCAGCAGTGGGGGAGATTCATACAGTGTGTGTAAAACAAAGGGAACTACTGAGCCAAAGAACCTAAAGTAATGCTGACCTATAAAGTTATATTTTGATCATAAGGACACTTTGATAGTGCTTATTTTTAAGACAAATATTGGGAGGAAGGCATCCAGGTTAAACGAAATGAGATGGTCAAGAATAATAGATACATTTGTAAATTCACACTATCTTTATTAATGTTAATATAAAAAGCAATGTTTCATTAGGGTATTTTTGAGCAGGCAGTGCTCCTATTCATCCCCTCCCTCCCTGTTCATCCAACTCCATATACCACACTTTCTACTCATTCCTCCTTTTCCAATAGTCCCTAGTTCTGCCTTAATGCCACAGATACTCACTTTTGGTTTATTTTTTTTCCTGACAGTTCTTTGAGCATGTTTAAATGTAAAAATCTTAGAGAGACTAAATTAACAGACATACACATAGCATAGGACATTTTTAATGTGGCAAATGTGTTTTTATAAACTCATATATATTTTTCTTTTTTAAATAGCTTTCTTTCAAAATAAATATGTCTATATGCTCATAAATTGAATGTCTTTAAACACAAATAATTGAAGATATGAAGAGAAGATTTATAGATGTTCAACTCATTTGTAACATAGATAATCAAGAAGAAAAATTTAAGCCATGAAAAACTATTCAGCTATTATTAAATACTCACTTCATATAGGCAATGAAATATAGCTTTTAGACTACAAAATAAATCTTTTTATATGGTCTTCTCAGTATTTCTCCAGGATAACAGGATTTCAGTACTATTTAAGGAAAGTCTTCAAGCCTTTCTATACAATGTATTTGATTATATATATTCATTTGAGATAAAAATGTAATATTGTATATATTTTAAGTGCATTACAAAATTCTGTGTTTTACTTTTATGGGTGAAATAAAATTAATGCCTGACATTTTCCCTATGCTTCAGTGGCTTCTTGAATTTCTTCCTAACTTTGAAGGCCAGAGTCTTACTCGAACAAGAAAGCATCTATGTGAACATTTGCTATCCCTTTTGCTTAGACATCATTCTTCAGAAATGGAATGTAATAGTAGTACCTGAAATGGTGAGAAGAAAAATAGTTTCTTCTACCTGGATTTTATAGTCAAGCATAACATGTAAAATAGAACTTTCATATGTTGTGAAACGTGGTATTTTATTGCCTAACAGAAAAGTGAGGATCTCAAAACCGCACAAGTTATTTGAGCATATCTTTAGTATTTTCATGTAAAAATACTTTCAGTGCACTGTGTAAGATGAAACCTATAGTCGGTTCCCCAAGTTAAGTGACTGAGAGTCCTGGGAATTCTCTGGAACTCTGAACATTATTATATATCTTTAGGAATTGAATATTTAAATCAAAATAGTAGTAGAAGACCATGAATGGTCCTATCCAATCTACAGCACAGGAAACTACTCAGCATCTAACCATCTAGATTCAGATCCAAGTCAAGACTTTCTCAGGACTTCATGCTCTTATTTCCCCTGCTAGCTTATTCCACTGCAGCTGGCTGCAAGGGAACCAGAGATAACAAGGTATTCAGTGCTCTGCCATATAATAGTTTATCTTCATAAGCAAAAGAGGTTTAGCTTAAGCTTCTCGTTGTCTTTAAATGGGAGTTTGAGAAATGCAGTAAACTCTTTGAATGGAAGCTAAATAGGATTGTTGTGGATTTGTAGTGCCTCCTCTATGTAGACTTAGCATGTGTTATCATAAGACAGAAGCGGAATTCCTCTAATTTGGAATATATTCTATTAATTCTCAAAAAATGTCTTTTCATCCTTTGTACATTTCTAGTAGATAGATTAACAGGGTCCAAAGTAACAGAGAAGCATCCTTTAACTTATCATCTCATTAATCCCCAGAGTGGCTGTTAATAATGGTTTCCAGAATAAGTCTTTTCACTAATTTGATAGGAAAAGAAAATACTGGCCAACAAGAATGGAGCTTGTTAGTTACACATGTGACTTCTGAAAAGGGGGGGAACCTTAAAGAGGAAGCAGGACTGCTCCGCCTTAAAAGCCCTCCCTCTCAAACCCAGGCTTGGAGAAAGATCTACAGTCTGCAAGTGGGTGCTCCAGAAAAAAGCATTTCTCTAACAGATTTGACACATCTTGCAATGGATTCACACTGGCTTGGCAAGCAAATGGATTAGCTTTGATGGTGTTGCCAATAAAGCCACAGTCTTTTGTTGCTGCACAAACACATTTCTCTCTTTCTTTATATGGCCTCCAGCAAACTACACATGTTACTTTTGTTTGGGTAATTTACTGTCTTGGAAAAGGAAGTATGAAACTACTTTTCAGAGAAAAGGCGTTGAAACTCCTCTGCTGGCAGCATAAGGATCAATGAGCTCTGGGAATATCATCGCAGAGCTTTCTCTGATCAAATGGAAAGATTCAGAGTAAAAGAAGAACCCTCTTGCACCCAACCAGCAAAATTTCTCCAAATGCTCCTTCTCAGATAATCTGTTTCCAAACAGACTACACTCCTTGCTTTAAATGTTGTTCTTCTGGTTCTAGACAGCTGTGACCCCATTATTTAGCTACAAGATTAATAAAGCCCTCTGGATTGAGAACATGAGCTCACTCCACAGCTTCTTTGAATTGTTATTATCTCTTCTTTATTAAAAAATTACATTTAAAAATGTAGAATGCTTTTCTCAGGCCTTTCTAGATCTCAAATTAATACTAAAATATGTTTATTTGATAGCTTTCTTGCTTTTGGTATTCACATTTTCTTTATAATTCTGCTTCTTTTGTATCAAAATCTGTGACTCTCATAATTTTGTAATTACATAGGAAGATAGCCATTCATAAAGAATAGAAAATAATTTTTCATTGTTTTATATAAAAGAGTAGCTAGAGTGAACTGATTTTTTTTCTAATATGCAGTGACTTAAGTATTCTAGTAAATGGAAGGTAACAGTAGACTACCCAAGGAATGTTTAAAAGAATTTTGAGTTTGGGGCCAAACATCAGATGAGATTAAAACAAACTTTAAAATTCTTTTCTTTTCAGATTCTCAGTATGGTCCAATGAGTATCATACATATCAAAATCATGGTGAGACATCATGTGAGCTGTAAGAGGTAAGAAAGAGGGAAAATGGTAGAGATATCTAGCAGAATATGGATAAACTGAGTCTGTGGATATCTCTGTTGAAGATGTAAAACAGTGCATTCATTGAATGACAATCTCTCAGTAAAATTAAAACTATTACCTACTTCAAGATACACACACAGATGAAGTGGAAGCAGAGACTTGGAGAGTCATTTTACACTAACTAATATCCATAACAGCAATGTTCCAAAGTGGACAACTGTGCTGGCGAGTCTTATGTCAACTAGACACAAACTTGAATTATCTGAAAGGAGAAAACCTCAATTGAGAACAATGCCTCCATAAATCCAACTGTAAGGTATTTTCTTAATTAGTGATATATAAGGGAGATACAAGTCCATTGTGTGTGGTCCCATACTCGGGCTGGTTATCTGAGATTCTATAAGAAAGCAGACTGAGCAAGTCATGAGGAGCAAGCCAGTTAACAGCCCTCCATTGCCTCTGCATCAGCTACTCCAGATTCCTGTCCTGTTCAAGTTCCTGTCCTGCCTTCCCTCAGTGTTGGACAATGATATGGAAATATAAGCCCAGTAAATTCTTTCCTCCCCAACTTACTTTTGCTCATGGTGTTTCATCGAAACAATAGAAACCCTAACATACCAACTGAAGAATAAACAGAACAGGATGTACACATATAAATACCATTACTCAGCCTTAAAAAGAAGCTGTGAATTTCTAACGCACACTTACTTCTATGTACTAGTAGCAATATATTCTATGAAATTTGATGACACCTACTAAATGTAAAAAAAGATGGGTACCAACAAATAAATTCTCTATAAGTCTAATTATATAGGGTCCACGGAGGAATCAGCCTCATAGATATCGAAAGAAGTGTGCTAGTTGCCACACTCTGGGAGAGGAAGTTAAAAGGTAGGCTGTTTAATAGCTATGGTTTCTATTTTGGAGCATGAGAAGATCTGAGAAAGGCAGGCTGCATGGTCATGTCAACACACTAAGTGCTACTGGACAGTAAGTTTGCTTAAGGATGGTTAAAATGATCAAACTCTGTTATGGAAACTTTACCACAATATGATTCTATTGTTTTGAAAAAATGTGTATGTTCTCAGTAGAGACTGTGCTTTAAAAATGTACACTCACATTCTTTTGAAACCATTTTGTCCATTTGGGCTAGTAAATGCGTTCACTTCCAGGCTTAGGATTTAACAAAATCCCAATATTCTCTCCTAAGCCTAAAACAAGTGGATATTTGGGACCTAGTAAAACCCAAACCCTATCCAATTTCTTTGCTGGAGAAACAATTTTTAAAGCCTCCCACTGAGTCAATCTCTCAGAAGACAGCTCAGAAAACTGGACACCATACTCTACCAGGATAAATAAATATACTGATCTTCTTGTCTGTATTGTTGATGTCTTGGAGGATCACTTTATAGCAGTTCAGAAAAGAACTAAGTCTTCAGTTACTCAGATGCATAAACCTCTTCCCTAAATATGTTAATTTATAAGCAATGTTTGTACACATACCCCTAAAGTATGCTGGTTTATAAGTAGTTCTCATATATGTACATAGCAGACATTTTCCAAAAGCATTTGTGTAACTGATATTAACTACATAACTCAAACAACAAAACACTGTGTAGAGTTTATTTACTTCTCCTAACCACTTTAGATTCTGCTCTCTACCACCAACTCCCATTTTATGTCCCATGTTTGTTTTTGTTCTAGCCTGGGTTGAGTTTGCTAAAATACCATAATATTAAGTTGGTTTAAAAATAATTTCATAATAAATTATGCCACTTAAAACCATCTTTAAACCATGTTTAAATATTCAGATGTGTCTAAGCTATTTTAAAATGACCACATGTCTCAGAGTATTTTTTTTTTCATTATTTTGGCAGTAGTTGTAAACTGTTGTTACTTTACTAAAAGAAAGCAACTAATTTTCACTAATGCTAGCTTGTCTTTACATTCACTATATAAAACAGTCAAGAAAAACTTCAGTTTTGTTTATTTCATCCCTTTCAAATATAAACAACTATAAACCAGAAATTTTGTACTTTCTATTATATACTATTTCCAAAGAAAAATGCAATTCAATAATAGGCTCACAAATTAAAGGACAATAAACATCATATGTCTAGTACCTCATTGGTCTTTGGGACTCTAGCCTTGCCATGAGTAGTACACACACACACACACACACACACACACACACACACACACACATACACACTCACACACACATTTATATTTAAAATTTTATTCTTGACTTCTAGAAGTAGTATGAATTTTCAGTTGGCTTGGAAAATATGATTTATTTTCCTTAGATTTTTGTTTTCATTAAAACATGAATATTCAGATAAAGCCCAAATCTACTTTCAAGTAAACCAAAATAGCAGATCATTTTATGTCTCTGAATGATGTATTTTCAACTTTTCTTTTAATATTTTCACTCGGTGGTACTGTATAAGTTTATTTAGTGATAGCCAGGAATGAGAAGGAAGTATTTCCAAAGTTTTTCTCTCTACCTTGTACATGTAGGTATTCCATTCCAGACAGATGTCTCTTTGATCCCTGATACTCTGTGGGGAAAGTCCTGTTTCTTGGACTAAAATGTTATTCGAGGTATCTCTTAGAGAAAACACTTTCTTAATACAGCTGCATTCATATCTTAGTTACTTCCTTTGCTGTGATAAGACACCATGGCCAAGGCAACTTACAGAAGGAAGAGTTTATTAGGGCTTACTTTTCCAGAGGGTGAGTCCATGACCATCATGGTGAGGAGAATAAGAGTATGCAGGCAGACATGACTCTAGAACAACAGCTGAAAGCTCACATCTGATCCACAAATATGAAACATAGGGAGCTACTGGGAATAGCATGGACTTTCGACACATCGAAGACCACTGCAATGAACACCTTCTCTAACAAAGCCATACCTCCTCATCCTTACCAAAAAGTTTCACCAACTGGGAACTAAGCATTCAAATATATGTTCTGATTGGGACCTTTTTTCATTCAAAAGGGACTGCTTCAAATGTTTTATGCTATTAGTAGCTTAGAGCCTATCCCAAGATTTCCCCTTAAACTAGTTTCTGTAATCTCTGTGAGTGCTGGATAGTTTTATGTCAACATGACACGAGGCAGAGTCATCTGAATTTTAAAGAGGAAAACTCAGCTGACAAAGCATCTTCATAAGATCCAGCTATATGGCATTTTCTTAATTAGTGACTTATAAGACGTGACTATCATTGCGGATAGTGTTATCCCTGAGCTGGTGGTCCAGGGTCCTATATTAAAGCAGGTGATCAAGCCATGGTAAGCAAACCAGTAATCAGTCTTCCATTTGGGGCCTCCACATCAGCTCCTGACTCCAGGTTCCTGATCTGTTTGAGTTCTTATCCTGACTGTCTTTAATGATGAAAAGTAATTTGGAAGCATAACCAAATAAAACTTTTCCTTCCCAAGTTGCTTTTGTTATGATATTTCATCACAACAACAGAAAAAAATAACTGGGGCTGGAATTGATACCAGAAGTGGGGTATTGCTATGAAAGACCTGATCGTGGGTTTTGGGGGAAGATTGTAGAAGCACTTAGGAACTTTGAGCTTGAAAACCCATTAAGTGACCAAATTTCAGTGAGATGTTCTGTGGGAGTTTGAAAGCTAGTAATGTTGAGAACAATGCAGATTATAGAGGCCTGACTTGTGATGTTCCAGAGAGAATGTTAAGAGTTCCATGATAACTCTTATCATGGGTATTGTCTATTTTGATTTAAGAATCTAGTTAGCTTGAGATGAAGTCTCAGCTAGGAGTCACAAAATACCAGAGTACTAAAAGAGAAGTCTTTGCTTTGCTGAGATAATGGATGCTGGTCAGCTGAGACTGGAGACTCAGTTGTGATTAAGAAGAGAGCAGTATCATTGAGGTGAAAATTTCTGGAAATGTTTCATTGGGGTCAGAACAAACAGTTGTGTTCTAGAAGCAGACAAGATTGTACCTCATGCTCACAGCCAAACAAAACCAGATGGTACTGGTTTTGAAGGTATAAAGGTGTAATGGAGAGCATCTAGGGCTTGGCACTGTGTGGCAGACATGAAGTCCCTGAAGAAAGCACAAGAGAATTTATTGGTAAAAGTACAGCCCAGTTGCAGCAACTTCAACATTATAAAGATGATAAATGACTACCAAGAATAGCAGCAGCAATGGAGTGGAGCCAGGTGTAGCCTAGAAGACAAGCTATGTGTACTGCAGAAGACAAAGATAGAGCCCTTTGGAAGAATCCAGAAAATCATGAGTGGAGCCCAGACATTGAGTTACCGTACAATTTTAGAGTCTGGATTTGTTTTGTTTAGATTGTGACTGTGTCCTGGTTCTTCCCTTCCGAACTAAAATATTATAACTTATTTTGACAGGAGTCCACAGTTGAGAGACTTTGAACTTTTAAAGAGATTTTGGAATTTTACAAAGACTTTGGATTTTAAGAGACTGAATATTTTAAGAGACTGTGTTTTTTAACTGTTTAAATTTTTAGACTGTGGGACCTTTAATATTTGAAATGTTTATATTGTAATGTTGATATCCATGTGTGACTTGGGGTATGAAAAAGAGAGAAAAGGTTATGGATTAACAATGTTTGTGTGTCAAGTTGAAAAGGGATCACTGGGCATAGATTATTGTTAACATTTGTTTGAAAGTAGGGAAAATTAATCGCTTTGCAGGTCACTTGTACATGGTCCACAGTTCTTCTGAATTTCACAGGAGTGTAAAGTGTATTGGTCATACTTTTTCTGCTATCTATCTGGGATTTATGTAGATTTGTTATTATTTCACAAGGGCTTCTACACTTTCATCAGATATTAGAAAAGATAAGATATTAAATCATTTTAAACAATAGCCTATGTATCATCATAACCAAAGTAGAAATGAATTATACACTATAACAGGCTCTCTGAGGAAGATTATTCACAAAAAAAAAAAAAAAAAAAAAAAAAAAAACATTTGAACATGCATAAGAAGACATGATTAGCCATACTGAGGAAGCATGAGTGGGCATTGTCAACTACTAGACAGAAAGGAGAAAAGATGAGAGGAGTTGAGGGAGCCAGGGAAAGAGGAATGGCTCTCACAGAACTCAGCCAACCAACAACATCCCCAAAATGAGAAGGCAGAGCATTAATTGTAACCTCACGTCTTTAATCCTTCAAGTAGCTATATGGTGACTTCCCTTTGACAAATCTGAGCAAGGGGTAGTGAGCTATTTATGTCATTTGTATTAGTCAGAACACAGAGTAAAATAAAATTAAAGAGTGGAAATAAAATGGATAAAGACAGGATTTAGAGAAGCAATAATAAACTCTCTGGTCTTTTGACTATTACATGAATACAACCAATAAATATAACCCACTGTTGTAATATCTTTACTAGCAAGTCTGTTTGTAAGTACGTGAATTTTGAGTACCATGTGTATATAGATATTGATAGAAAACTCAATAAAGAAGCAACAGAACAAGGATATATATATATATATATACATATACACATATGATCATGGTGCCTCTGCATTGTGCATCTTACTGAGACAGCCCATCTCAGTAAGTGATTTCCACAGCAACTCTTTGGAGTGAGTACTAGTATTACTTAAATTTTCTACATAGGAAAAAAAGAGGCATAGAAGGTTTCTAAAACTTGTTTAAGTACAGAAGCAAGTGGAAAAATTGGGCTCACTGCCTGACAGGCTTCCCTATACAGCAAAAATTATCAGTATACACCAATACAGTTTATTCATTTCCTCTCCTTACTCTTAAAATTAATTGTGGATTTTTAAGCATGTGTCTAACATGCTAGGATTCACTTTTTTTCTCATCCTTCACTTTTACTCTGTGAGAACATGAAACCAGAGACACTGACCTAGTGAGAAGGATTTACAGAGCAAATGTCATGCGTTGTTTCCCCGTGGGTGAGTATTTTCTGGGTATAATTTGGCAGGTAGTATTGATTTTCTATTAGCAAATAGTTAAAGCTCTTCCATACTCCAAGTGTTGTGAAAAGCATGTCCCTTAAAAGAGCTGAGGTTATTGGGTAAGCTTTAGTTTCTGACTAGAAAATTTAAAACAAGTTAATGTCTTGTTGGCCACTTATGTGTACATCTGGAAGCTTCTTGTAAAGTTGCTCACAGATAACAGGCATATTTTTCTTCGTAGAAGAAAGAGAAAAAAATCAATAAACTGTTCCCACAACATAAAAAAAAAAAATAGAGATTTCCCTCATATGTTTCAAAAAAAACAACAATAAAAGGAATTCTCCTCAAAGCATATTCAACTTACTAGTTTGAATTTAGCTCCAAATCAGAAAGGAATTAAAAAGCACAGAAAGCAAATAGCCTCTTCTATCCACTCATGAGTGCCTGGCACACCAACATAATATTTTGATTTTATATGAGGGGTATGGATGGCTTTATTTCCTTACAGTATAAATTAGCCGAAATGAATAAAATATTCTTCTGTTGTATAGTGCAGTTTGGTCCCATTCCCCCCTTTAATGTTATGTGATGTGTGGTGTTTTGCCTTTAATTTGTACTCTGGGGATCTTAACAGTGGGTGGTACTTGTTTCTATTCTGTGTGCAGTATTATTAGACGTTATTAAATGTTTCATTATTTTCACATGGAGTAGTAAAAAAGATTCTTTGAAGTTTAACCAAAGGTCGGGCAGAACTGAAGATAACAATTCATTTTCATGGGAAATTCATGCTGGTATAAATTGTATTTGGATCACAATCTGTCTCAGACATTATGGAAAGTAACAATATGGAATCAGGCTGGTTATATGCTAAATCAATTGAGATCATTGCAAAGGAAGGTAGCAAAACCATCATGGAATTACAGATCTTTATGATTAATGCTACAGAACACTCTGCCTAATGAAGATGCTCTTCCTGTTATGACTACTGAAAAAAAGTCGATGCATTCCTAAATGCACCAAAAGGAGAACTTTTACCAACATATGGTCAAGATTTAAATATCTTCCTATTCTTTCTAAGACTACATATTCTCTATCAGTTCAGCCTTTTATTACAGGGATTACTGAAAGCAATTGATATCACAATCATAAGAAAATTAGCTCCCATGGGCTTCCTAGAAATGCACATAAGAAATCGATTTCCAAAGTCACAGAATAGCAAAGCACAGAAGTTCTGACCAAGAAAAGACCCTGCCTTGGCTTAGTTCATAATTCACAAGAATTGTACAAACACTAAATGAATAAATCCATTCCATAAATAATCCCATCATCCAGTAGGACTGAGTGACCTCCAGATAATTAGGAACCCAATGTTGATCCCTTTGAGAAAATAAAATAAAATTAAAAATAGAAATAAGTAATAATATAAATACTTGTGACTAACAGTGGAAGTTATAATGACAGTGTTTGATTAGGGGAGGGGAATATTATAACTGTGGGTCTTAAGAAGTCCTCCTCTTTGTCATATACCTGTGGGTGTGGTTTTTAACCCATGGGTTCTGTTTGTGCACCCACCCGTAGAGCTTTGGACCTCAAGGGTAATTGCAAAGGCACAAATATTGATTCGCTTCCTTTAAAAGAAGGGCAATGTTCTGTCTTACATTTAGCCAAAAAGAGAAGGGGAATTATTGTAAATGTATTCTATTCTGCTCTAACATTTTTTAATTAAGCTTCTTTTCCTTTTATGGTTACAGTGTTCAGATTCATCAGCCAGAAACAGCTGCAGCAAAGAATCTATGGGTTCTTTATTCTAGCGTAGAAAAATAAGTCTCCAAAAATAGGAAAGTATGGGACATGCTTTTGTATGAAAATGCCTTTGATAATTACGCCCAAGAATTAAACATTCCCTTCCGCCTTTTGCTGTATTAATCTGGGTGCCGTATTTCTACCTTTAATAATAATTTCAGTCACTCATTTGCAAATGTTGTCCTCAGACTTCGAGTAACTCTTCATCCCTATTTAACTGATTATCATCTGCTTCTTCTGCTAAAGACAAAACATGTTTAATGACAATATTATATAAAACACCAGCCAGAAGGAATTTCTTGCCAACATTAGGAAGGCAGCCATACTGTGTTCACCAGATTTGCCTAGACATCAAAACCTAAAGTTTAAAACATCAAGAATTATCTCCATATCCATTCTCACTTTAAAGTATTGATTTCTTAAAAATTACTTTTATGGTAGAAGAAGTATTCAAACTGGCAACAAAAGAAACAACTAACCTGAAGAAAACAATGTGTTCTGTATTGTGTTGCAAGAAAAATTAAAATTATAAACAGACAGCATTTTATAAAATTACTTGAAAGCCAAATTCTACCAATGTATATAAAGCCTTGCATTTCTGAAGCAGATTTTCTTAAGATGAATGAATCATGACACAATCCTGAGTACTTAGCTATGACATCTGTTAGGTGGTGAATTGCATTGCATGCACATGCATAATGAAAGAGAGAACAGTTTTTAGTTCCTGGAGTGTTCCTCATGTGGAGATGTGCAAATTGAGGCAACAAAACTCAGACCAGATGGAAGAGCTATGATGCTGGAAACTGTCTGTAATGAATGCATTGATGGTACTAGGTATCTCTTAAAAAAATGAATAACCTGATGAGGTCTCTGGGAAGATGTGAGTATAAGCTGTTCAATATTCCAGATGATGGGAAAGCAATGCATTGTTTAAGACTGATGTTACCATGAACAATCAGTATCAAATGATATACAATTTGTATTGCTTGGTTAAAACATTATTTTATTCTTTGTAAGATAGAAAGAAATAATGTCATATGTTAGAATACCAATAATAATGAACATTGTATCTATATAAAAATAAATAAATAAACTAAGACACTAAACTAAATTAAAAACTAAAGTCTTGGGGCTGGGAAGATGGCACAATGATTAGGAACACTAACTACTGTCCCAGAAGACCTGGGTTTGATTCCTAGCACCCATGCTATAGCTAACAGCCATTTGTACCTCTAATCACAGGGGATCAAACACCCATTTTGGGGGGGCCTGTGGGTACTGGACACACACAGTGCACAGACCTACATGTAGGTGAAATATCTATAAACATAAAGTAAAAATCTTATTATTTTGAATTGGGCATGAGTTATATCTTCTCTCCTAAGAAAATAATATATAATAAAATAAAATTAATCAATAAAACTATCAATAATAGTGCTCATGCACATTAAATACTTTTTACCCTACTTAATTAGGAAGTAAGACATAATGTGGATATATCTATGCAGAGCTCATCAGCTCTTCAAAGTAATAATAAATTTTAAGAAATGATTAAAAAACAAACTGTTTTCTATATGGGCAAATTCTATTTTCCTGATTGTTTTAACTAGGTAACTCTCTATAGATTTGATTTTTGGAACAGTAAATAAGCCTCCATGTTCTACTATTTAGCAAGCAACCACCTTCAAATATACCTTCAAAGTAATACTAAGAATCTTCATTACACGGTAAGAGAAAAACACATGTATTTCAGTGAAAATTATGCATTGTATATTTGAGAAGAAATGTTAACTGATAAAAATACAATGAAATATTTGTGCTGGTTATGTATAGTTGGTGAGTTTCATGGTAATTATTTGGTAAATACTCACTTTGGCATATTTGCTATCTTTTCCTCTGGCAGAATGTGTTTAAAACTGTAATTCTGTGAACTAGACATATCTATTTCTTGTACAAATAACTTTGAAGTTCTAGATAGTGAGGCATTTCTTTCCGTTCCGTAGGTGGGTTGACATTAACATTGCCTCTTAGCAGATGCTCAGCTTCCAGACCTTCATGGCTCTCTCTCCATCCTATTTGGGAAACACTGATTTTGTATTGTGACTGTTTTGTGCAAACTCAAGTTTTGAGAACTGGCACTGTCAGCCTCTCCTCGACAGGAGTTTGTGTAAGGCATCCATTTTCAACTTATAAACCAGGTTTTATACTTTGAACTTGTAGATTTTTGTGGGGTACTATTACCACATCAGTTTCTAAAATTGTTACCAACAATCAAAAAAAATGCCAATTTTTAATTCACTTTTAGCAAACCACACTGTTTCCTTAGAGGCTGTCCAGTGTCTCTTTGTTTTGTTTTTAGTTGAACATAAATGTGGTGCATTGTTTAATTTTGTTTGTTTTGTTTCGAGTAAAAAAAAAAAAAAATCAGCATTATTATTCCAACTGTCTCTTCATATTTTAATTTCTTTTTACATAGATTTTTTTTCTTTTGGCTGTTTTTCATATTATAATGCTACCTTTTTAGTTATATTGTTTTAGTGAATAAATATATTTAATTTTGTTTTTGTATTCAATATTGGTCTTTTATTCTTTTACATTTAATAATGCTTCTTTATAATGTCATCTATAATTTGACTATTTTGGGGAACAATATTTATTTTTAGTTAAATTTATTAGTTTTCTTTACAGGTATATGCTCTATTGAGAAGGCTCTCCCTTGGCGAAGCATTTGGCAATCTCTGTCAAGTTTAAATATGTACGTAGCTTCAACCTAGAATTTCAAATCCTATTGCCTGATATGTGCAAGTAGAAAGGGGGCAGCCTGGGGAAGTAGGCTGTGAGTGGGGAACAAACAAGTGTGAAGAGAGAGAACCAACAGAGAGAAGAGAGCACTGACAGATAGAAGACAGCAACACCAGAGAGAAGAGAGCACTGACAAAGAGAGGAGAGCACTGACACAGAAAGGAGAGCACCACCAGAGAGAGGAGAGCACCAACAGAGAGAGGAGACCACCCACAGAGAGGATAGCACCAACACAGAGAGGAGAGCACCACCAGAGACAGGAGAGCAGAACCAACAGAGAGACGAGAGCACCGACAGAAAGGAGAGCACTGACAGAGAGGAGAGCACCGCCAGAGAGAGGAGAGGAGCACTAACAGAGAGAGGAGGACACCGACACAGAGAGGAGAGCACTGACAGAAAGGAGAGCACCAACCAAAGCTAAGAACATAATCAACTGCCAATGAACCCCAGTGCATGCATACTAACGGATTTATAATACATGAAATCAAATAGAGAAAAATGACTTTTAAAAAGATAAGTCTGTTGCATATTTTTGGGGAGTGGGAGACAGGAAGACCCTCTAGAATATACCAGGGACCTGGGAGGTAAGACATGCTCAACAGTGGGGAAAGGAAACTTGTAGAGTCCATCTCCAGTAGAAAATGGGGCATCAAGTGGAGGGATGGGGTTACCATCTCAGTCAAAAACTCTGACCCAGAATTGTTCCTGTCTGAAAGAACTGCAGGGAAAACATGGAGAAGAGACTGAGAGAAAGGAGTTCCAGTGACTGGCCCAACATGGGATCCATCTCAAGGGGAGGTTCTAAGGCCTCACATTATTACTGATGCTATGGTGTGCTTACAGACAGGACCCTAGCATGGCTGCTCAACATATAGCTGACCAAGACAGATGCAGACACTTACACTCAAACTAAAGGACAGAAGCTGCTGACCACTGTGGTTGAATTAGGGAAAGGCTGGAAGAAGCTGGGGAGGAGGGCGACCCCATAAGAACACCAGCAGTCTCAACTAAACTGGCCCCTGAAAGCTCTGACACTGAGCTACCAATCAGGCAGCATACAGGAGCTGGTCTGAGGCCCCTAACACATATACAGCAGAGGACTGCCTGGTCTGGCATCAGTGGGAGAAGATGAGCCTAACCCTCGAGAGACTTGAGTCCCCAGGAAGTGGGGAGGCCTGGGGGGAGGGGTTAGGTGGAGACATTCTCTTGGAGACAGGAGGAGGAAGAATGGGATGAGGAACTGTGGGAGCACAGACCAGGAGAGAAGTAATGACTGGATTGCAAAAAGTAAAAGTAATAATAATAATAATAATAATAATAATAATAATAATAATAATAATAAAGATAAGTTCATCTGTTGGAATACATTTTGGTTCTTTTCCATTCATGTAAATACACCAATACAGAGACAATATCTCCTGGATATGGCTGTTAGTAATAATACACAATTTAAACAACTATAATATCGATGGAAAACTATTTACTCAAAACAATGTAACAATGAGCCATTGAGATGATGTAATTTAAATTGTGACATGAAAATTTAAATTAAAATAAACACCCAAGAACTGCGAGTATAGTATAATATTTTGTAGGCATTATGATGTATATGTCTATAAACACAGAAATGAGTATGAATATAGGCATAGATAGATAGATATAAGTGCATATAGAAATGGAGTTGTGGATTTAAAACATAGAGCTGGTGAAAAGAACAGACATAGCGTAGATAGCAACAGAAAAGCTGGTTACAGAAGCAGAGATGGAGAGATCGCCCTCCTCTGCTCCAATTCTGACGCTCAGCAGAGACCAGTACTCACATTCGACTCTTATCCCCATTAAGTCTTACTGTTCTCAAGGAGAGCTTGACCCTAAGTAGACCTACATGCTGATGGTAGCAAATTTTATTATTCAAACTGACTCTAAAACTGCTTCCAGTCATTTTTTTTCAAATATTTTTAAGTAATGAATATTCCCTAGCAAATAAATGAAACCATCCACGCCCTGACCAATTTGAGCTTCATTGCATCTCCTTCAGTATTTCACAGATCCATTTGATGCTTTAATAAGGCATTACAAATTAGATTCCAAAGATTAACTTATGGGTTTAAGGGTTCTAATATCGCCTCATTTCATTGGGGTGAACGCTATTTCTTCCTGTTGCTCAGGCAAACTGTGTTTTACAAATGTGACTCTCTGTTAATGCAAATCCTATTCAACATAAACATAATGTAATAATTGATATGTTAAGGTCATTTGTATTCTGTTGTATTTAAACATCATAGTCATAACATTGTCTGTAATCATGGAAAGAAGGATATCTGAATAATTCATGGTCTTATAGATTAAAAACTTTCAGTCAAATCAAATTTTTGGAACTTCAAACACTATAAACATTGGTTCAGATTCAACACTGTATGTCACTTAAACCTAAGGAAGCAGATTTTGACAAATGAAGGTAACAACTAATCCTCAGTTGGCAGGTAGAGATTGTGTTATGTATATGTGTATGTGTGTGTGGTATATGTACATGTATATGTATTTGTATGTATATGTGTGCATGTGTGTATTCTTATTCTCGTATTCAAAAAAATACACTAAAGAAGTATCTATTTTCAATTCCATCTGATCTTTATACTGTCTAATATGTATCAGTTGTTGAAATCAGACACTCCTAAAAGGAATATTAAATTTTGCAAACCAGAAGTAATATAGTAATATATGAATGGTAAGTACCAAAAGAAAACCTATCAGAATTCTTCCCACCTATCTCTCCTTCCTTACCCCCCTCTCTCTCATTCTATGCCTTTAAACTCCATCTCTCCCACCCTCTCTCCCACTCCCCTTCCTCCCCTTCCCTTCTCTCTTCCCTTTCCTTCCTCTCTATTTTTCTTCCTCCCTTCATCCCTCCCAGGCACAAACCTTCATATAATATTTTTTCATGTACAAAACATCATAAGGAATTATATCCCCTTCATACAAAGGCCCATTAAAAAGAAATAATTGCCACAAATACGTGAAATCCTACCAATGCCAATTACAATAAAGTCCCACTACTTTGAACCGTTTAAGTCACAATGAACAACATTGTTCTTGGTAAGTAATTATAACTGGCAGGTGAACTAGGAAGTCAAAAGCATGAAGGATAGAAGCAGCATTTCCAGAATTTGCTGAAATAAAGCTTCCAAAACACCAAGTGGCCAGCTGAGGAACTCAGCAGCTGTACACCTATTAGCCATTTTCATGCAAATTATGAATCCAGTAAGCAAGTCAAAAATAGTGACAAACGCTTAGGCTACAGCCGCTAATCAAAGGCTTGCCTTCACCTGTGCTCAGTGGGAGCCATGCTTTCTTCCTCCGTTGGCCTTTACTTCCAAGCTAACAGAACACAATTAACCAAGAAGCGGTACAATTAACCAAAAAAAAAAAAAAAAAAGGGATCAAACAATGTGTTACTCAGGAAAATGCCAACCCAGTGTCTTTCATTCTTGGCTCCGTCTATAGCAGATGATTTCAGCTTTTTCATTAAGAATGAGGATAAAAACCACTCTGCTTTTCTTTCCTTCACACCTGCCTCTGCTCCTTCCTCTCTGAAGCCTCCATGACTGTCTCTACTGATGTCTGTCTTTGATAATAATGAAGTGTAGACAAGATTCAGTATGATCTTGTGTGTTTTGGATACGGTCTAAAATATCCCTTCTGAAGACCAAGGCTCCTTTATCAATCAGCCCATTGGGTCCTCCCACTAATGTCCATCCCTGTGAATGCTTACATAAAGATGAAATCCCAGGTAGAGTGTGTGGACAAACGGGAAGATACTTCCAAGTAGACTGTGGAACAGAGGATATCCTCTCCAGGTACTCCAGAAACAATGAAACAGATGCATCCTGGGACAGCGTGCAAGAGAACCGAAGCCTTATTTCTGTTACTAAGGTTTAGCTTAAGAATGCCAGCCACATAACGGTCTGGGGACGTCCCATCTCTAAACCTATAGCAGACAATGGTGTTTCCTGATCATAACGTCACATTTGCACTCCAAAGTCACTCTTCTTCCAACTCCCGTTAGATCCAAACTACAGCCTCCACTCCTGCTTGATCAGGCTTAATTCCTAATGCTTCTGCAAAACTACAAGAAATCATGTATTCATCAGCAAATTCAGTCTATCTATAGTCTTGACATAGTTCTCCAGATATGTCCCTATCTTCCTGTATTAAGACCCTCCCGGGCCCTTTTGTAACATGCAGCGAGGCTATATTTACATTACACTTCCACTGTACAAATCAGTACAACATAAGTAAATTATTCCAAAAACTTTCTCAGAGTCTGGGCTCCTTGGCTAAAACCCATGTGTATCACAGTTTTTACGAAAACACATACCACTTCCTCAATAGAATAGGGCGGCTCCATCTGTGTGGTTCTGTTCAACTATTGTACAGCATGGGCGCACATATTTATGAATCATTTGTCCAACAGACCTCGCTGGAGCCTTAACACCTGCTGCGTAAAGCCTGTCTTCAGACATGTGATGAAAACATTTCAAAACTCAGAAGGAACCAAAACAAAGCAGCTCTTTTTAAGTCTGACAGAGTAAAATAATAAATTGGGCTGAAGCATGTTCCTGAGCCCTTCTTGAGTAAAAGCAAACAGCACTCTCAAATGGTAATACCGGGCTAATCCTCAGCATGCAGAGGGCCACATGCTGATGGGCTCAAGGTTCTGCTACTTGAAGCCCTCCTCCCAGAGTGCTGAATCTTCTCTCCTTTCTCTTCTTCAGTCTTTCCATTCACACTCCTTATGAAAACCTGCTTATGCGTTTCATCTGTGTGTTCCCTTCAGTCTAAAAAGACTACATTGTTCTAAAAATAACGTAAAATGTTCTCAAGGGTATTTCAGAAACCAAAGATCTGAAAATCCCAGTCTCGCCGCGCTTCTTTCTTTACGAACAGATGGCTGGCCCAAATAGCGTTTATGCACACAACTGTCTTGTGGCCTGAGCTGTTTGGGTTCATTCACATCTTCTGCTTCTCTCTGTCTAGCATTACCCACTCACCACTGAAATGGCTAATCAGTTCACAGACGGCAGTCTGACTGGTTTGTACCAAACAACTGGGCTGCCTGCTATTTCCCCCTGCATTGATCAAATAATCCTGAATCGCAGTGCAGCAGCCTCTTTCTCACCTATTGACTGCGGGCTCATTTTCTCCTCTATGGACTCTATTTCATTTCCTCTTAATCTGGCTCAGCCTTCTTTTCACTTTATCATGTGTAACAAGTCAATTTCCAGTCACGGGGTTATCAGTAAAGAGTATCAGGGTGGACAGCTATCTCCCGCACCAAAAAATTAATGAGCACGGTTTAAAGAGAAATTAGATGACAAGGAGTATGCAGACAGTGCATGCGTGAGTGCAAACACACAGAGAGAGACACAAAACACACACTAACACTCACACACATGGAGACACACATCCTACAACATGCACAAATCCATCAACTGTCAGGATGAGTCCTGGCTAGCTGTTTCATTTTGATTACTAGTAGCTTCCAGGTCAGAGGGTACCAGAGTAAGAACTGGGGAAGGGTAATAAATAAATTCTTCTGACAACAGAGATTTTTATCACCGACAGCGCTATGATAGCTAAATACACAGGCTAATAAAATCTAATTCCTTTTGCTGTCTACAGTGAGGACAGGTAAAGTCATTGTAAGCCTCTTGGGCAGAATGTGGTGTTTTCAATTCTTTTCTGAAAGAAGTAAAATTAAAAAGAAACTTAACCCACCCTATTTCTTGCCATTGCAAGGACTTTGAAAGTGTTAACATTCTGTAAAAAGCAAGTTTCTTGCCCGTGTTTGAGGGAGAGATGGATGATGTGAAGCTCCTCTCCTGAAACTCAAAATGTTTACATGTAGCCTGTGACTACATCTCTGTCACAAAAAAAAAAAAAAAAAAAAAAGGCTTAGTGGTCATTATAATGAGAGATTGCTGCCATGTTCTTGTGTGGAATTCACACTCGATTTTTTTTATTATCTAAAATTACCCAAAAATAATCCCCCCAAAATAATGCATTTCAGAGCACAATTGTCAAGTCTGGAAATTCCATGACTCTTTTGGAAAGTGTTTTGTCATCCAAATGACTCTCTAATGTCCTTGTGCCCTCAGGGTTTTCAGCAATGACTTAGGTCATGTGTGGCCATCATAACTTGGAGGATAGTACTGTCATCTAGTGGGGAGAGACCAAGGATGCTGCTAAATAGCCTATCATAAAAAACCCAGGCCTGAGTAAACAGCTAAGAGCTTTGAATGCCAAATGTCTATCATGTACCCAGGACTGAGGAGGTGCTGTCACTCAGACAGGAAAAGGGGACAAAATAAGAAAATAAATATTTACTGTCAAAGTGGCTTCTGAGCTACTACTATCTAAAGAAATTTATTCTCACAAGGAACACGGGAAGTTATGCAGGCTAAATTTTACCCAAGAGTCCCAGACAGCTCAGCAGCTTAGGGAGTGAATGCTGTATGCTAATCTACCTTGAAAATTCCAGGCCACTGTGAGGTGAGGCCCCAGTGAGAACAGACAATGGACAAATTGGATTTTCGGAGGCTAAACTACTCTAGGATTCTCAGAGAGTCCTTCTGGATTTTTCTCTGTAGTGGTCACTTTAAAGAATCAGAACGGTTCAATAGCACAGCATAGGTTAAGGAGGGACGTTAGGAGGTTAATAGAGTAATTAAGGAAAATAGGGCAGAATATATGTTTATTCATCAAATCTTATTACGTTAGAATTTAGACAAACGCTTAGAACTTGAAAGCCGTAAATGTAGGAGAAGTAGCCTCAAGATGTTCTATACATTTAGCACATTTTATAAAACCCATTACATTCAAGAGGAATCTTAGGTTTTAAAAATACCTTCCGCTTACAGAGAGAAAGTCATAGCAGGATGCTCAAGAAATCTGAGCAATTTAGTTATCGAATTAGGCACACTCGTGCTGGCTTTGGCTGTCTTAGCCATTGAAGGGGTTCACTAGAAAATATGCCAGGTAATTCACACAAGTTCTGGGAAAGTAGAAAATCCAAATCGAACACCATCTTTTGGAAATGGACCTAAACCATGCTTCTAGCCTTAGACAGTGTATACAGATGCTAGGCTATTTGCAGTCCGCTACACTAAGACCTTCACCACACACTACTGCAACAGCGGCCACCACAGCAGCTGGGATGAGCAAGGATGTACTGGCCATTGCTTTCACTCAGAATTCATTAGCCAAGACCTAACTCCACAGGAATCAAGGAGGAAAGAAAATATAGCCCTACTATGTGTGCCCAAGACAGAACCCCCTCTACAATAGCAGCAACGTCTCATTGTTTTGAAGCTAGTCTAGTCTAGAAGTTCATGGAATCCATACACTACCTGTCACCACCAAACAATTCGAGCTCTCCACCCCTTTGCCTTTGTGGCACAAATTCTTGGTCTGCCATAGGTGACTGATTACCTGGCAGAAGTGAGAATGCAAGGCTCAGGGCAGATGTCTGCTCCATTGTCAACTGCCATAAGCTAAGACTCGCTCGTTCAGAATCCTGAAAATAGAAAAATCTCTAAAATTAAGAGTGCTATAAATAAATTAGAAGCAAGGTGTTAGGAAGTCTAATAAATCTCCACCCAAGAATATGAATTTTAAGTCATTCATGTTCCCACCACACATGTCCCTGTAAGTTACTACTTAACAATTGTCATAGTGGGTCAAATCGGTAAGTCTTAACCTACTTTCTTGGATTCCCTATCAAATCTACAGAGGATAGCAACAATACAGAGGCAATAAATTGCATGAGAATGAAGCATTAGCTTTTGAAGCTCCAAGGAGAATACAGGGCAAATGTGCCTAAAGTGCATATGTCAAATTAATACTGGAGCTCTGCAGAGCATAGCACACAAGAGAGAGCTCAGAGCAAAGAGGAGAAAAATTGTAAAAGACCAGTTTATATTTGTGGAAATGATCTCTACAGTAGCCAGACGCAATCTGAAGCTGCCACCTTGGAGTTGGTCAGGAATATTGACAGCTGCCCAGAGGCTGAGCCAAATTGTTCTCCTGACACACCCAGAAGTGGCCATCCCCATCGTTATTCTCCATGAGTTTATCTTCCTCCCTGGCTACAGGTTCTTCTCATTCTTTTTCTGCCCTCGATTCTCTCCATTTTTTCATAGGAAATGTAAGTACGAAGACGAGGAATTGAAAGCTGGATTCTAAACTTTATTAGATGAAAGCAAATTACATATGCTTTCGTACTTCCTATTAGCCAACTGTGTGGATGGGTTATGTCTCTGAGGCTTGTCACTGAGAGAGTTTCTCCTAATGACAGAGCTTCCTCACAATACTGGAAAGTTATATTTTATGATGTGACACTTTCATTGTACATTCATTCTAAGCACTGGGCAAGACTGTCCTTACCCTCTTCTTCAAATGTAAAGCGAACAGTCCTTTCAAATCGGAGGTTTCTGTGCAGTGGCGGGCTTCCGCTTTAGAAGCCCTGATGTGTACATTAGAACAAAATCTTATTTGAAATTGTGTTCAATCCACATGACAGAGGAAGTTCCAAGAGAACAGCACTTGCAGAAGGGGCAATCTAAGGTTTTTAAAAAGTAAATTGCTTCCTACCGTGAAAAGATCCATTCTTTTCATTCTACATGTGTGTGTGCGCTTATGTGTACAGTTACACATATGAGTGTGCATGCACACGTGTCTATATATCTTATATGTGTATATAGTTTACACCATAAGCGCATGTGGATAGGTATACATATGTCCAATTATTAACACTCATGTTTTACCTAATGTGGATGTGCATTGATTGCAGTGTCAGCAGTGTTTGGTCTGTATATTACAGAGATACATTCTTAGGACAACACAGCGTTTCCTTCCTATAGTGCCTTTCAGCCAGTGGCTCTTGTACATCTGTGACACTCTCACCCCTGTATTACATGGCCCTTTCTTACATTCAATTGTACCTCTTCTTTCCACTGATCCTTGACCTCCCGGGTGTGTCCCTTTTCTGAATGTTGTCAAAATCCCTCTGCTAAGGCCTGCGAGCATAGACAGAGCAAGCATTTGTGTGTGTCACTTGGAATGTCCCACTCTGTCATTCCCCTCATCTTTCTGTACTTTTGTTTTTAACATTCTAAAATTAAATATGCATGCTCTCCAAGGGAACTATTCTTACAATGAAAACTAATAACACATTTAAAGGTGTTAGAACATTATCATTGTAGCGATTCCTTGAAATATCTTTCAAGGTCAGGTGGTGTTGACACATAATTTCAACCCCACCCAACACTCAGGAGGCAGAGTCAGGTGGATCTCTGTGAGTTTGGGTCCAGCCAGATCTACAGAGGTAATTCCAGGACAGCGAAAACTACACACAAAAACCCTGTCTTGAAAAAAAAACTATATCTTAATTTGGTTATATATCTGCATGAATGTGTGTGTGTGTGTGTGTGTGTGTGTACACAGACATATACATATGTACATGTATACATGCATATATGGTTTATATATACATTCAAATTATTCAGGCATATTGGATTTAGACAACATATTAAAATATTTTACTAAAATTCTTGTTTTAATATGTATTCATCTATAAATGTTTTGTGATCATTTTTCACATTTGAAGTCATTTCCTAGAAGACATATACAGAAATAAAACTAGTGTGTTGAAAGTTATATATATTTAATAGTAATGTCTTCTTTACAATTTAAAAAACTCAATAAAGTGTTCATTACAGATTTTTTTTTGTTATGTGTGTGTTTTATTTATTGGATATTTTCTTTATTTACATTTCAAATATTATCCCCTTTCCTGGTTTCCCCCTCCCAGAAACCCCCTATCACATCCTTCCTCCCCCTGCTTCTATGAAGGCATTCCCTCCCCCACCCACTCACCCATTCCCACCTCCCCACCCTTGATTCCCCTACACTGGGGTATCTATCGAGCCTTCAGAGGACCAAAGACCTCTCCTCCCATTGATGCCTGACAAGGCCATCCTCGGCTACATATGCAGCTGAAGCCATGTGTACACCTTGGTTGGTGGCTTAGTCCCTGGGAGCTCTGGGAGGGTCTGGTTGGTTGGTATTGTTGCTCTCCCTATGGAATTTTAAGGGACAAAAAAGTAAAAGGTGGCAAAAGAAAAACTCAAAATTATATAATGTTCCATATACTTATACAAAACCATATGATGTCTCATATACTTAAAATTAGTATAATCCTGTGGGTCCAAGCAAACACTGACTAAGGATAGTCAGAAGAAAGGGCACATGCTTATTAATTATTTCTACATTTCTTTTTATTATTTCTTAACCAATACAATTCCCTAAACAATGACCCCCACAGTACCTGCATTATTACTGATCTTGTACATAATCTAAGCACAGAGTGCACATGTAAACCTGGATCTTGGGCTGTAACGACAGGAAGAACATGAGGAGATCAAGGTTCATGCCACCTATTGTTAAAAATGAAAGGTCTTAATAGTCTATGTTTAGACAGCATGTCACTGATACATATATCTGTTATGAGTCAGCTAACATTTGACTGACGCTGGATATTCAGGGGCCTGTAAGTCAACACAGAACACACTGGATGCCAAGTAACCCAAAAGTAAACAGCGATATAATTTTTTGTGTCAATTATTTTGACATAGTGCACATTTTGTTTAGATTTATTCATTTTATTTTACATATGTGAACCTTTTACCTTCATGTAAATATGTTCCCTACTTGTTTGCCAGAAGCCCATGGAGGTCAGAAAGGGGTGTCAGATCCCCTAGAGTTACAGATGTTTTTGTCCCATGGGGTCTGTGCTGGGAACTGAACCCTGGTCCTCTGGAAAAGCAGAAGTGCTCTGAACTGCTGAGCCAACTTTCCTGCTCCCAGAGCATGACTTTTTGTGTGATTATGTATCAATATGGCCTGAAAGTCAGAGGCCTGAGTCTTTTGCCACTGACATTGCCAGCGTGCCCATGTGTATCTGCTTGAAGGTATAGATGCCCATGTGCACGGGGCTTGTATGCCAGTCTCTGTGAGTGCCTATGCTTGCCTATGTGTAGTCTGTACATGCTGACGTTTGCCTGGATGGTCTCTGCCACCCATGTCTTTGTAGTTATAGATTATATAAGACTGAAGCTCCTTAAAATCTCTTAAACTTCCCAGACTTCTTAGCATGCTTCATGCTCTGCTTCAGAGTGTGGACCTCACACCAACATGGCAAGCTGCAGCCATTCCAGGCTCCATGAGACTGCCACAAAGGTGGGGTGGGGTTAGAAAGAGAGAAGACAGGGAAGAATAAGGTACACGGGGAGAGAGAGTAGGGAAGGGAAGTTCTAGGAAGAACTTATAACGCCCAGGAGGCTACAATAGGTTATATGCGCATACTACATGCTACTTAACATGAATGCCTTGAGCATGAGTCTATTTCACCATAGGAGGATGAGAGTATATTGTATATTTGGCTGCAGAATACTTCTGTACAGCAACAGGATATGGTCGCCAGGATGGCTCACTAGTACTGAGAGAAACTGGAGAATATTGTACAGTAAGTACTCTAACGTCTACATTTTTAAAGAGGCCACATGATTCGAACTGAACATTGCATGTACATAGAAAATCTCCAAAAGTATCCCTAAGGCCACAATTGCTCCCATGGAGAAGACATGACAGCCTGAGCGGAAGACGTCATCACTATAATATACTTGGTTAGGTTGTTTGATGGACTCAGATGAATGTTTTTATAAATGCAAGACTTTGAAAACAGTTCACCGA
The DNA here is from genome assembly GCA_019843965.1 of Rhynchomys soricoides. Classification (NCBI taxonomy): domain Eukaryota; kingdom Metazoa; phylum Chordata; class Mammalia; order Rodentia; family Muridae; genus Rhynchomys; species Rhynchomys soricoides. The sequence continues at coordinate 9,164,453 of JADRCH010000066.1, read as the reverse complement.
TGGTTTAATGGCATCATTATAATTAACCAAATAGAAAGTAAATATTCTTGGAATTACAATACAACTATGCACATGGATACAAACACAGTTTTGAATTTGTTCCAGCACGCCACGTTTACACATTTTCAATTTTTCCTAATTTTGTGGGCAAAACAGTAGCACCTTTTCAGTTTATTTAACTGTTTTAGATAGTGTGTTTAGACTGTTTCTGAAATCTATTTAAGGCATTCTATTGAATGCTATCAAGAGAAAAGAATTTCTGCCAACAGTAACAAGATGGTCATTGGTCGTTGATTCCTTCCCATACACACACACACACACACACACACACACACACACACAGACACACACAAACTTTTCTAAATACAACCCCTTCCCTATCCTAAAATGTGCCCAAACATCACCTTAAGGACATTTACCCAGGAGAATTGCTGAAATTTCAGATAAGATTGGTAGGAGTCTGAGACCAGCCCACTCAAAGTTGCTACAATACTCCCACTAACTTATCTGCCAAGTAGAACTGGGATGTCAGAAGGAAGGTCCTTGGAAATTGTTCGATACGAAAAGGTTAAAAATTAATAAAAGAATAATGGTCTGATTAATAGTTAATAAGTGACCAATAGGAACAATATCGTAAGCTCAATAACACTGACTAGCATAAATACAAGGATATCTATACCTTTATATGCCATAGATTCTTTGATTAGACCCCAAATTGCGTGAACTTTGTTTACAAGAATTACTTTAAATATGAAAAGGCTAAAATCACCAGACTAAAAAGAAAAGGAAGGACTGAGTACAAAAGACACTATTCAGTCTCAAAGATACAAAGTTGAGGGAAGTAAAAGATAAAAGAATGAAAAACAGATGTGTTACTCACAAACGGAAACTGCAGGGGCTCCACTGTGGCTATATTATTAATATAATATACAAGTACTTTAATAAAAATATTATATTAAAATTCAAAGGCGATACTTCATAATGACTAATGAATGAATTGGGGAAAGAAGAAGCCTTAATGTGTATACACAAAATAGCATGGAACAAACTCCGACAGATTTAAAACAAGAAGTAGACCATTTAACAATTATATGGAAATTTCAGTACTACAGTCTCCACAATGGTTAAACTTACCAAATTTAACATCACGACACATGAACAATTTTAATAACAAAAGTGGCTTTGAAAAACCAGGCTGATGCTATGGATTATTCAAATGACCAAAAGGACATGTATTTGAAGTAAACATGAGACTTAGCCAGGCTGAAGTGCAAAGCAATTCTCCATAACATCTACTTAACAGTGATTGTGTGATTACATTATTGTTTGTTGGTTCATTTATTCCGTGTGTGTGTGTATTGCTTACCAATTTGATGATAATTATACTACATTTTAGAGTTCTCACACTTGCTACATCCACACACACCCCCACTGGCTTTAATTTTTATTTTCTTTTGTGAATGTTTACATACCCAGAACAACTAACATATTTCTTCATTGTTTCTATCATTTATTTGCTTAAAATTTTCCATGAACTTTAGAGAATTTACAAAATTAACCTCTGTTCTACTTGAGCTTTTTCCTTTAAGATGGCTTTATTATTTAAATATTTGATCCTCCAGGAATTCGTGATTACCTGATGTGAACAGAGAAGTTTATCTCTATTGCTAAGTAAATTTTAAAGAAAATTTCTAAATTTCCCCAGTTTACTTCTAGAAGTTATCCATTAATTTATAAGATCATCTTTATTAGACATTATATTCTTATGAATTTCAAGTTTTAAGATAGCATTATAAAAGTACCCATTAAAGGAGAAGTTTAATATAACCCACTCTTGAACTTTATTGAAATTTTTAAGAAAGCTTCATGAAATCGCTACAAATTCTTATTTAATGAGACTATCTTAAAAAAGAAATTTTAAAGTCTTTTCAAAAGATATATACTGTTAAAAACTTAAACATATATTTTTATGAGTAAAGGATAAAACTATAATTGAGCTGAATACACACACACACACACACACACACATACACCCCCACACGTACACACACATGCCTGGTAGCACAGTGGGTCTATAAGGTGTACATTACTACTACAGTCAGAAAAGACCAAAAGCAAAATGTGAATCAAAAGCCACAAATGATAAACATTATAAAGATGAACTTTAAGCAGGAAAGTTAGTTTTCATTTCTGCAGTTGAAAAAGCAGTTGGCAAGAATAAGTCTGTTAAACAGTAGAAATGATTGATTTATCATTGAATAGTCTCAGAGGTCAGAGAAAGAATTGTAGAACATTTTGAAGAATGACTGCGGTAGCTATTCAGAATAGAATAAATACTTCAAATTCACCTGCATTCATAACACACATTAAATATTTGACTCTATTTGTGTAATTTTTCAAAAATCTAAAATTTATTTAATAGTTTATACTTTTAAAAGGAGATTAATCAAAACAAGAGAAAAATAGAAGAATTGGTATATGTTTCATAGAAATCACTCCCTGGACATGATAGATATTTAGTCCAGTGCAATATATTTTACTTATTAGGTTTAGAATCTAAGCCTGCAAACTTGGTATTCTTAAGAACTTAACAAATCACACTCATTCAAGAATACAACATCACACATGGCAGAACATTACAAAGCAAACCGTTTGTGGAAAACCTCTCAATATCCTAAGTGATGCCTTAGACTTTCAGATTCACACACCTGATTTTAAAATGCAGTTGAAACTACAATAGATTCACTACATAGAAACTAGCTCTGTCCCCAGGAAACATCTGAGAAAGGAAAGAGAAGATCCTTGCTGGCCTGCCAGTCCTCCATGGATTTTCTCAAGGCTCTTGTGCAATAAACTGAATGTTTGAGTCATCCCCGACATCCTAATGCTTGATGTAAGTGTGATGAGGCATGGCCTCTAGGAGATAATTAAGTCATTGATGGAGTCTGTTCAAAACCCTAGAGTTGTCTGAACCTGTTCCCAAATGTGACAGCACAGCAAGGCCTCAGCTGACCGTGGAAGAGGATCCTAATGAGACAAAGACCACGGGGCATCTGATCTCAGATTTTCACCTTCTAAAACTATAAGAAAAAAACTGTCGTTCATGAGCAAGCTAGTCTATGGCATCCTGCTGTAACCACCTGAACTAAGCATCCTGCCATCAAGTGGTATCAACATATTCAAGGTCCACTTACTGGACCCTTAATATTAATTATTATTGGTCAAAATTCTACCTGATTTTTTTGTTTTTGTTTTTGTTTTTGTTTTTCCTGGAAAAGTCACACTCAACATATACATCCTGGAGGTGGTTTACCATTATCCTTTGGACAAAAGATTTTCCCGAAAGAGTAAGAGTAAATCTGTTTAGGGATATGTCAACCCCATTGGCAAAAAGGATGACTAATGGGCGGTGGGTGATAGCCTCTCCTTCCATTATTCATCCTCTATTCTTGCTATGGTCCTGCCAAAAGCCTATCTTAAATATCTGTTCTCCTGTCTGTGGTGTGTATGTGTGTGTGTGGGGGCATTACATTAAACTCTCATTGTTGAATAACATGCACAAATTTAGGAATTCATTTAAAAATAAATGATGAAAATGTATTTTGGGGAAAAAAAACAAAGTTACTTATATGACGGCACATATATTGGGAAATGACAGTGAAACATAATATTTGAGTAGTCCTAAAATACATATATTTAATATTACTGAAGATAAAAATTATGCTTCTAAGGTTTGTTAGTGTATCACACAAATGGCAGTATCCCCAAGTCTTTAGAGGGTAATGAAATCTACCCAAACACAATGTTCATCTTGAACTTCTCTGAAGATGCATCGTATGAAGGAATAATGTAAAGTAGAAGAATGGTTAACAGATTACAAGACACAATGACTATAGATAAGAGAGGGTGTGGCCCAGCACTTGAAACTGTTCCCTCAGAGATATCGGCTTTCCTGGTGGTTGTTGGTATCTGCATGCTAATTTTTAATTGAAAATTATTTTATACAATGTATTTTGATCATGTGCTTCCCCACTGCAATTCATTCCATGTCATCCCCACCTCCCTACCACATACTCAAATTTCTACTTTCTCTCTCTCTCTCCCTCCCTCCTTCTTTCCCTCTCTCCCCTCTCTCTGCTACTATCTTTCTCTTTTACTCAAAAAAAAAAATTAAAAATAAATGAAAAACTCACAAAATTGAAAATTAAAATAGTCAAGAGGAAACAAACAAGCAGAGCCCACTACAAAATTTTCTTGCTATCTTTGAGTTTGTTTTGTGTTGGCCAACTAGTCCTGATTATGAAGCCTGACATAAAGTATGGTTGATATTCCCAGTGAGACTCTACTAGAGAAAACTGATTAACTTCTTCCCAGAAGATATCAGTTACAGACAACTTCTTTGTTAGGTTTGGGGTCCCCATGTCTGCTTCCTCCTCTCAGTACTGGGAACCCCTCTGGCTTGAACCTGTCCAGGCCTCCTGTACACTGCCACAATCTCTGTGAGTCCTTCTGTGCATAGGTCCTGTTATATCTGGAAGACACTATTTTCTCTTGACATCCAGAACCTCTTGCTCTTTAGTATTTCTGCCTCCTCTTTTCCATGGACTCCTGAGTTTTTAGGGGACAGCTTTCAAAAAGCCATTCCATTTAGAATGGAGTGTTCAACTCTGTACATTTTCCAGTTGTTGGTTTTTGTGTTAGTTCCCATCTACGACAAGAATACACTTCTTGGGTGTGGGTTGAAGAAGGTAACAAGCTATTGGTATAGCAGTATAGGAATCATTTAATTGATATGTTACTTTAGAAAAATAATAGCAGCATATTTTCTTCTAGGCCCATGATCTATCTAATCTCAGGTTCTTGGCTGGTTTAGCAGGGGCAGATATTAGTTCCATCTGATGAAGAAGGTCATAAAATTTGTGCTACTATTGCACCTGTGTATCTTGTAGGTATGTTACTGTTTCTAGTCACAGAGTCTGTATCTATGTGATACTGGTCTTTCTCGTACCTTCCAGTTCTATGAATGTTTGTCAGAAGTCATGAAGCTTCTAGTTAGGCACCAGCTACTTGACTTTTCCATAATCAATAACATAAGCAAATGTTGTCATCAGCAATAGGGCCTTACAACTAGGCTGTGGAGAACAACCAACCTTGGCAACAGCCTAAGATGATTTGGGGTTTCCATGGGTCCACTTTAGCCAATGACTCAAAAAGATGTAGGGCATTCCTGGCACTGGACATTTACACGATGGCATAATGTGTCTAGCTGGGGCATTACTCCCCTGTTATTTGGTGAGACCATTTATATGCCTTTCATATATATATATATGTATATATATATATATATATATATATATACATATATATATAATTTTATACATATTATATAGATATAGATATAGATAATTTACTAAGTTTCTACAGTAGTCGGTTTGTAAATAGCTTTTAGAGTTAGTTGTCACTCCCATATACCCTTCCTTCTGTATCCTTCAGCACATTCAATCCTTCTATTCTAGTTTTCTCCTTGTCTCTTCAAACACTATATTCTGTTTCACCTTCCTTGGGAGATCCTCTCCTCCACCTAGACCCTCAATAGATACCTAACATCCATGGTTATTTGGATTGTGGCTCATGTATCAAAAGCTTAAAAGTTAATATCCACACGTAAGAGAAACCATGAAGTGTGTGTCTTTGGTGAGTCTGGGTTCTATGTCTAAGGATAATTGTTCAGTTCCATTGTCTTCTCTGGGTTTTATCTCATCTCTAAGGGTAGTTGTTTCTAGTTTCATAGATTTACCTATGAGCTTCATATTTCATTTTTAACAGACAAATAATATACTATTATGTGCATGTACCATATTTTAACCTTGTGCTCATCAGTTGATGGGCAGCTAAGATGTTCCTAATGTCTGGCTCGTGTTAGTAGAGCCGAAATAAAAAGGACATAGGGAGTCCTTTGAGTGTATGCCCAAGAGTGGTATCCCTGGATCTTGAGGTAGATCTTCCCCAACTTCCTGAGGACCTGCCACATTGATTTTCTTAGTGGTTGTACTGGTTGTTTCCCACCATCAGCGTTTCCCACGTATGCTTTAATTTATTTTATTGGGCTTGGCCATTATAAAAGGGTTAAGACAAAATTTCAAAGCAGTTTTAAATGTATTTCTCTGATGATGTTGAATATTTTAAATGTATTTCTTTGATGATGTTGAATATTTTAAAAGTATTTCTCACTCGTTCATAGTTCATCTTTAGAGAACTCTGTTTTAATCCTATCCCTCATTTTTAATTATTTATGTTCTTGATGTGTGGTTCTTTTAATTATTTATATATTCTAGGTACCTACCCTCTATGAGATGTGTAATTGGTAAAGATCTTTTCCCATTCTATAGGCTGTTGCTTTGCCATACTGAAGGTACTCTTTCTTTGCAGAAGATTTTCATCTTCATGAGGTCTTATTTATCAATTTTTGTTCTTGGTGCCTGAGCTATTAGTGTCCTGATAGGAATGTCCTTTTCTGTGACAACGATTGCAAGCCTAGTCTTTACTTATTTTTTCATTGGATTCACGGTGACTGGTCCTATGTTGAGGTACTTGATCTATTAGGAGTTGAGTTTTGTACAGGGTAACACACATGGCTCCTTTTATGTTCTACATATAGCCACCCAGTTTGATCGGTACCATTTGTTGAAGATGCTTATTGCCCAGGTGGCTTCATCTATTACCAAGCATATTCTCAATGAAATGCCAAATCACAAATCTCTTTCTAATATGAGAGGTCTAATTCCTCTTCTAAAAATAGCAAGAAATGGATATTTAAACTCATTCCCCAGGTCAAATCCTCTGTTTTGAATATTTAGTATAAGTGAGTCATGAGTCACTCGTTTTTTCTGGATAGGCAATGAAAGGAGAGGAGAAAATGTAGCAATAAATAAGTTGAAAAGACTTTTCCTTCTCTGATAACAATGAGTCATCCCATCTCCTGAGGATGATGGCTGACTTGACCAGGGGAGCTTACTAAGTAAGCCTGAGCCATCGGCATGGAATATCAAAGCCTAAAATGAAACATGCCGTAATATACATGTTAACAGAGACAAATGGATACAATACTCAAGCAATCTCAAACAAGCAGAGAAAAAGGTATATATAGATTTACATTAACAGACAAATTGTACATATTAATTGCTTATAGCACTCTATCAGTAAGAAAATATAATGGAGGTGGGCATCTTTATTTGTCCACTTTAGTGAAGGTAAAATCTAAGAGGGTTAAGAATACCACCAACAGCATGCGCACATGAAACATGGAGATGGCCCACAGTCACGGAGATTCTTGGAAATATACCTCCCAAGTATGAGGAAGAGTTGCTTCTCCAGATAATTTTACTAGACACAGAAATAGAGAGTGACTCTCGAAAGTTAGATGCCAAGTAAGATGCTTTATTTGAACACAATTTTAAATGAGTGGTACTAGACAAAAAGTATTAGTTTCAGTCTGTCATTTTAAAAGTAAATAACAAAAGAACTATGTGAGAAAATTTTTGAAGAAATCGAATATATGAAAAAGCTTGGAATTTGCAGACAAGCAGGAATCTTGGGAGGGGAAGATGACCAAAGCAACTGACAAAAGAGGATGGGACCCAGCTGCTTCAGTGTTCAAGGTCAAATGAGGAACACAGGGTTTTATTGTGTACAGAAAGACACATTACATCTGAACCATGACAAATTTCTTGCCATGTATAAATTCCACATTTAACATGTGCCTTTCATTCTTTGCTGATTATACACCTATTCATATAACATATTTAATGGTGGAAATAAGAATCCATGCAACAATACCAAGATACAGACTTCTCTCTCCGAGATACATTTATGTTAAGTAAGTGCTGGCTCCATCTTCTTGTCTCAAGAATTGCCACATGCACAGTGTTGGAATGCTTATATTCAAACTTAATAAGATTTTGTTTTATTCATAAAATGCTAAGAGTGTGGAATTCCACTTCCAAATATGAAAGATTAAATTTCACATTTTTCCACACATGAGGTGCCACAGTCACTGTTATTATTGCTGTGTTGAAACATCATAACCGAAAGCAACTTACAGAGGAAATGGTTTATTAATGAAGACCTTAAACCTTCATTAACACACTAAATCAACAAAAACTAAAAGAGATGTACCCTAACAAAGCCCAGTGCCTCTTTGATAAGATAAAGGATCCTCCCAGACCCCACCAACACATCTCTCAACACTGTTTGAGAAAGCCCACCCAATCCATATTATTCATGATATGTCACACATATAAGGAGAAAAGCAATCCAAAAATTTTAAACATGTGAAAACTATGACCCATTTAAACTAAATACAGCAATGAATAGGACAATAGTGCTAACACCCCAAGATGGCTCAGATGTTACAGTTAACAGACACTGATGTTAAAGAGCTCATATTGGGAAATTTGGAGGTTTATGAGCAAATGTGGTATTACTGAGTGAAGAGGTGGAGAATCTCTGAAGAGAAAGAAGATTAGGAGATAAGAAAAAGAGGAGAAATAAGAGAGGAAAGGGAAGAGGAAGCAGCAGCAGCAAATGGAACAAAAACTCGAATTCAAAAGGACAAAGTCCAACATGAAGAGTTCACTTTAATGAGATTGAGAAAACTCAGGAGAACTCAGGAGTGAAGGACAGCATATTTAATGACGTTGATTGAAACCATCTCATCTGAAAAGCAGACAGACAAAAACTGAACAGAAATTAATTATTGCACAATAGCCTATGGGGAAATAGTAAACACAGAATATCTGCAGTCGGGACCTTAGAAACATGCAAAGATGTGGAAAGGGAGGAAGTAAGGGCTTAGAAATTTAACAGTGGTAAATTTGTCCAGTTTATGAAAAACAAGAGTCCAATTATAGATACGTTTACTGAATCTAAAATAAATACAAAGAAAAACACAACTAAATACATTGTAGTAATCCAAAACTTAAGAAGGCAAAAAGAGTTGTTCTTACCTTTCTCTTCTCTCAATTTCTCTTAAAAAATAAGTATTGTTAAAGCAAAAATAATATAATTAGAATTTGTTTTATCCACAATGTAAAAAGAAAATACTTGAGAGGTAGGACTTCTCTTGGCTAAGGTATCCCAGAACAAGAGTAAGGACATGTTCAACACCAGAAAACATTTGAAAAGAAGTTCATCTAGCAAAGCATACTTTAATCCCAGTCCCTGGGAGAAAAGGCATGCTGGCCAGCCAGTCTAGACTATCTGCTGAATTCCAGGCCAGTGAAAACCCCACTCAAAACAAAAGGCATGACACCCAAGACTGTTCTCTAACTTCCAAATCCACATACACACACATGCATGTGCATTGACACACACAATCCACACACATGTATAGAAAAAATAAACGCAAACATTAAGAAATGGCAAAAGAGCCTATTAAGCTAAGTACATTGTCCCTAGGCTCTGTTATTGGTATATAAAATGGAAACTGATTATTAGTAACACTAATTCTAAATAAAAACTAGAGGGAGCTAATTTATATATTATATTCAGTACCAAAATCACTTAAAATAACCAAAAAGTAGAGCTAAAAAGTCATAAGACAAAAATTAATGAAACACAAAAAATATTCAGTTAAACTATAAGTAGATGTTGAATAGATAATAGAGAAACTAGAGACAAATTATAGAAACAGGAAGGAAAACTAGAACTTTAATCCACCAAACCAAAAACTATACTAAATGTAAATGGGCATTAAAAAATTAAAGGCATTTTATAATACCTTAAAAAGGTAAAATCCAACTGTATGTTCTCGAAAAGATATGTGCAATAAAGATAGATATAAATGGATTGAAAAGTAAAATAAATGTGAAGCACATGTTGAACAAGGAGTGAGCCGCATTAAATACTTACATGGCTAGTATTCCTAAGAATCTACTATTTGACACAAAGAATATTACATGAAATTTTAAAATGTTTCAAATGGTAATAAAAAGTTATTCAGCTGGTATTTCCTATATTTTCCATCCAGAGATTGCCCCACCTAGGGATCCATCCAATCTGCTGATACCAAACCTAGACACAATTGCTGATGTCAAGAGGTACTTGCTGACAGGAGCCAGGTGGTATAGCTGTCTCCTGAGAGCTCTACCAGAGCCTGACAAATACAGATGTGGATGCTTGCAGCCAAAACATTCAACTGACACAGGGTCCCAAATGGAGGAGTTAGAGCAAGAACTGAAAGATCTGAAGGAGTTTGCAACCCCATAGGAAGAACAATAATATCAACCAACCAGACCCCCCCCCAGAGTTCCCAGAGACTAAAACACCAACCACAGAGTCCACATGGGGGAACCCGTGGCTCCAGCTAGATATGTAACAGAGGATTACCTTATCTGGCATCAGTGGGAAGGGAACCCCTTGGTCCTGTGAAGGCTCAATGCCCCAGTGTAGGGAAATGATAGGGCACTGAGGCAGGAGTTGGTGGGCGGGTGGGGGAGCACCCTTACCCTCAGCTGGAAACCTTACAATTTTATATGTGCACTTAAACAAGAAATTATCAAAAAAAGATGAAACAGGGCTATTAAGATGGCTACATGGATAAAGTCTCCATGTACAAGCATTACACGCTGAGTTCAAATCCCCAGTTCCCATACAAAATGCCAGGGGTGGTGGCAAACAGCATAATCCTAGAGCAAGAAGACTAGAAGATGCCTGGTGCTTGATGGCAGTCAATCTAGCTGAATTTATAATCTCCAGGTTCAATGAGAAACTGCCTCAAAAATTAAGGTAGAGGCTAATTAACAACACCAGACATGTATGTATGTACGTACATACACACACATATGTACATATATATTATACTATGATTATATATGTACATATATTGATATACTGAAATATTGATATATTGGTGGGCAAAAAAAAAACTGAAAAAGAAAACACAGGAACAAACCATAATTGGAGAATATAACAACCCTTTCATAGTTACTGATGATAGGTATACATACAAAAATAAACAAATAAACTAATCATCTACCTTTTTGTCTAATTGGCTTTTATATAAGATAGTTACAAAGTATTGAATGACAAAGAATTTAATTAGAAAGTAATAAAAATAAGATGTCTAAAATAGTCTCAATATTTGTAAATTAAATAGCATGTTTTTAAATAAGCAGTGGTTGGAGAAAAAGACAAAGACATTTTTGAACTGAGTAATAATACCAAATATATTAAAGTGTATGGATGTACCTAAAATAGTTCTGAGATGGAACTTCGTGGTTTTTAATGTCAATACCAGAAGAAGAAAAGTATATGAACTATTTCACTTTCTCTTTTAAGGTGAAAAAGAGAAAATCATACTGACTTAGTCTCAAGAGCACAGAGAAACAAATTAACACATGCCCATTGCTGCTGACCTGACTCTCCCCTTTTTATCCAGTCCAGGGTCTAGCCTAAGTGGTTCTGCCTCATTCAGGCTGGTTCTTCCTGCCTCAGGTCATTTAAAAACATCTTGCCTGGGCATTTCCACAAGGCAAGTGGGAGAGGGGGGGGGG
>JADRCH010000066.1:9131901-9151488 GCA_019843965.1 Rhynchomys soricoides | reverse complement strand
CTCTCTCTCTCTCTCTCTCTCTCTCTCTCTCTCTCTCTCTCTCTCTCCTGTGCCTTAAGTCCTCTTTCCTATGCTGTTCTTGTGAGTTGGGCATATCCTCTCTCATTCTATCAAATCTTTCTCTGATTCATTACTTTGTCTGCCTCAATTAGACATCACTTTCAAAGACGACTGCTTCCTTCTATAAACTAACCTTACCTACATCATTTGGGACTAAGGGTGTGTATTAAGGGTGTGTTTGTATTCTAGCCAGAGTGATTAAGGTGTGTGGAGTGTTTGCCTTCCTGCTGGATCACACAGATCTAGAAGGTCTTTGGATAAGATCAGAGCAGCCATGTTGATGGCTTAAAATTTCTCTACAAAACATTTTTGTTTGTTTGTTTTTAATACTAGCAATCAAAACTAACTTCAATAGAAATTTTTAACAATGCATTTGAGAGGTTTATTAGCAGACTGAGCATCATCATAGCTGAGGCAAAAACAACGAAGATTGCTCTTATTAACACATTAAGTATAGAGAAAACAATTTTTAAAAAAAGGACAAAGCCTGAAAAATAAGGACCAGAACACCCATCCAAGAACTTGACAAAGATTCCAATGAGTATCCTCTATGTGCTGGGAATGTCAGAAGGAAGAAGCAAACAGACATCTTTTAATAACAGAATGTTTCTAAATTAGTGAAATACAGCTCTAGTGAATCAGAGACCTAGGAAGCTCACTCAGATAACCAAGTCCCATGAGCATTTAAAAAAAAAAAAAAACTACACTGAAGCATGTCATATTCAAATTTTAGGGAAAATGAGATAAAGAGAAGATCTTACAGAAGCTGCTGCTGTGCAGAGGGATCAAATCTCTGAGAGGGCAATCACACCAGAAAGTGGCAGTGGAGACAGCGTGAGGCTAGGAAGCTGGAGAATCTGGTAAAGCATGGAGGGAAGACAATGACAAATTATGCCCCAAAACTTAAGCTTGAGAAATAAAAATAGACTTTTCACATAAACAGCCATCAAGAAAGATTATCATCAGCAAACATGCTTTGAGATAAATGATCACATGTTCTTCCAAAAAGAGCAAAGTCTATGACTGAGACATGTGCCTCCCCCACAGAAAACTCTGGCAAAGAAAAAAAATTAATGTTGGTAAGATGCTTCTATCCCTGTATTCTATTTGGTTTAAGATTCTATTTTGCTAAAGATTATGTAATACTTTATATGGTGAAGCATGTATGCTAAAGAAATGGATGGCAGAAACACCACAAAGCCCAGGACTAAGGATTCTATACACTCTACTAAAAGGTACTATCCGCTTGTGAAGTATCATCATGATAATTGGTGGTGAACTTAAATTGGTTACTATATACACATATATTGAAAACTAAGGGTAATACATTTAATTGATTTCCAGAGAACATAACACAAAATTAAACAAAGTTTTCAGTTAAAATCTTCTGTAAGGCAAAAGACACAGCCAATAGGACAAATCTGCAACCTACAAAATTGGGAAAAATCTTCACTAACGCCACATCCAATAGAGGGCTAATATCCAAAATATATAAAGAACTCAAGAAGCTAAAAACCAAACACCCTAATAAAAAATGGGGTATAGAGCTAAACAGAGAATTCACAACAGAGAAATCTCAAATGGCCGAGAAGCACTTAAAAATAAATGTTCTTAGTCATCTAAGAAATGCAAATCAAACTGACCCTAAGATTCTACCTTACACCAATGAGAATGGCTAAGATCAAAAACTCAGGTGCACATGTTGGTAAGAATGTGGAAAAAGAGGAACACTCCTTCATTGCTAGTGGGATTGCAAACTGGTACAACCACTCTGGAAATCAATCCAGAGGTTCCTCAGAAAATTAGAAATAGATTGACCTGAGTACCCAGCTATAACACTCTTGGGTACACACCCAAAAGATGCCCCACCATACTACAGGGACATGTGCTCCACTATGTTCATATCAGCCTTATTTGTAATAGTCAGAAACTGGAAACAACCCAGTTGTCTCACAATGGAAGAATGGATACAGAAAATGTGGTTCATTTACACAGTGGAATACACTACAGCTGGTAAGAACAAGGACACCATGAGTTTTGCAGGCAAATGGATGGAAAATATCATCCTGAGTGAGGTAACTCAGACCCAAAAGGACACGCATGTACTCACTAATAAGTAGATATTAACCAAAAAAAGTACAGAATATCTAGGATACAATCCTCAGACTCAAGAAGGTTAACAAGCAGAAAGGCCCAAGTGAGAATGCTTCAATCTCACTTGGGAAGGAAAAGAAAATAATCATGGAGGCAGAGAAAGGGAAGGATCTGGGTGGGAGAGTTGGGGGAGAAGAAAGGGGGATCATGATCAGGTATGGGAGGGAGACAGGAGAGAAGGCTTGAGGGACAGGAGAATGAATGGAAATATGCAATCTAGGTAAGACTGGGGAATCTCTAGAAAGTACCAGAGACCTGAGAGGTAAGAGACTCTCAGGACTCAAAGGGAGGGATCTCAGAAGAAATGCCCAACAGTAGGGAGAGGGAATTCATAGAGTCTTCCTCTAGTAGAAAGACAGGACGTCAAGTACAGAGATTAGGTTGCCATCCCACAGTCGAAAATTCTGACTCAATTGTACCTGTCTAAAAGAACTTCAGGGACAAAACTGGAGAGGAGACTGAGGGAAAGGCAGTTCAGTGACTGACCCAACTTGAGATCCATCTCAAGGGGAGGCTCCAAGGTCTGACACTATTACTGATGCTATAGAGTGCTTATAGACAGTAGCCAAGCATGGTTGTCCTCTAAGAGGACCTACTAGCAGCTGACTGAGACAGAACCATATACTTATACCCAACCATTGGACTGAAGTTGCGGACCCCGGTAGTTGAAATAAGGAAAGGCCTGTTTCAAGAAGCTGAGGAGGAGGGTGACCCTATAGGAAGACCAGCAGTCTCAACTAACCCAGACCCCTGAAATCTCTCAGACACTAAGGCACAGCATACATGACCTGGTCCGAGGTCCCCGACACAGATATAGCAAAGGACTGCCTGGTTTGGCCTCAGTGGGAGAAGGCATGCCTAGCCCTCAAGAGTCTTGAGGCCCCAGGGAGTCAGGAAGTCTGATGGTGGGAGGATAGGATCATCTTCTTAGAGACAGGGTGAGGAGGAATGGGGTGAGCTATGAGAGGGGTACCAGGAAGGGGGAACAGTTAGACTGACAAAAATAAAAATAATTATTAAAAAATTCAGAAAAAAAAGATGCGGAAATAAAATTACAAGGCAGTGTATTTCGTAAAATGGATTGCAACTTAACAAAATCATACTTAATAGAATTTAAAACTACATAAAAACATAAAGAGCTGTGACCAAAGAGAAGTTTGTTAAAGAACTGAAAATGGGTTTAAACACTTGAAAATTAAAATTAATCAGCGTCTAATTGACCACATCGACAGGAGAAAATGGAATTTGTGGAGTCTCTTCAATAGATGCAAAAAAAAAAAAATCATTCAAAAAAATTTAGTCAGTAAAATATGCAGTAAATTAGGAATAGAGAGAAATGCCCATCTATATGGCAAACCTTATGTTTAACAATTATCTAAGATTCTGGTAAATATACAAGGCTAAATCCGTACTTACCAGCTTCAAATAAGGTGCTTTTTCCCCTCATGGTACAAGCAAGCAAGGATCCTGCTCTTCTGTCATGCCTGCTGCACACATGCACAAGCAGAAGAGCAGCTTGGCCATCATGCAGGTCCCCCAAACAACTGGAGCGGGGGCTGTACCTGGACCTGTTGTCTGGCTGCCTAGAATGGAGGAAGACTCATGTGAAGGGGTTCTAGGGGAAGAGGAAGGGCTGATATGGCATTGTATGGGGAAAAAGTAAATAAATTTAATAAAAATGAAAGATTGGGGGGGGGTTAGAAAAGAACAGAACACAAGAGAAAGAAACAAGCCACACAGCTACTAGAAACAGCTCATTAAAAGTTGTGTGGGTCCCAAACAGCACAATTAATACTATAAACTTTTAAATTTTACTTTTTATGACAGTTCAGTGTCTATAAATATGCCAATAAAAATAACTTTTTTAGCATGAACTCAGGACATCTGTAAATATATATATTTATTGAATATATATATATATATATATATTGAATTTATATATATAAATTCATAAGAAGAGAGGCAAAGCCAAATTTTCATGTGAATAATTTTAAGGTACAAATGCAGACAGACAGTGACAAGTACATGTATTAATATGTAGTGAGAGCCAAAGCAGAGAGTTTACATATTAGTGAGACATCAAAAATCTTTTAGTTACAGATACCAACACTGAACAAAAGAAATAAAATTAAAGTGGAAACGGGGCCTTCAAGTCTTTCACTCTTAAATTGAGATTGACTCAAAATACGACCACACTGCCAGGCAAATACAGCCAAGCATCCCAAAAGAACTTGAGGCATGATAACTCACAAGTATTTTCTATTTTAGTTGCCCTTCCTTTTGTAAGTTTGTTATGGCTCTAAAATTTTATCAAAACCATGTATCAAAGTTACTACGGCATCTTAAAAAGTGACAACCGTGACACCAACTCTCAGGAATGGCACAGCACCAAATGCGACCTGGGGAAAGTGTATATTTCCTGATTGCCTGTTAATTGTGGTCATGAAATGTCCTGAAAAATCGAAAGAAACCACAAATTCCACTCATTTTTGCATTAACCTATTTTAATATGCATAAATTATGTGACATCTAGTTTTCTTGATCTAATATATGATAGGCAAACAAAAAAGGGATCCTAACATTTTATTAGGTTCGTATTAAGCCTTCATATAAAAACTTGTACCTCAGCCCTTTTAAATTTGGGGATAAACATGATTGTCTGTGACATGTGGTAGATGAAGCTTTATAGAATCTAACCAAAGACAGGCTTAGCTATATTCTAAAACATCACATAGCACTGAACTCTGGCTTTCATACTGGCTAAAAGTCAAGGCACTTTTGACCTAGTGTATGCCACATGGTATACTTCACGATAGATATTTCAGAATGCCTCATCTTTACTTGTCAGAGGATTCCAATAGGAGAGTCTTCTAGAAAAACTCAGCTTAATTTTGTTTAATTCTCTCGGTGTATTGATTTGCAGGTGACAAAGCCTGTTTACAAATAACTATCCCTTGAATGGTGGCTAACTCAACACTCAGAACTCTTCTGAGAGCCCCTAGAGCAAAAACGAAGTTCCGAGCTGCGAGCTGCAACACATGGTTGAGAGCCCGTGCAGAGTCTGTCCTCTGGTGTCTATACTACACCTGGTGTTTAGAAATAATGGTGACATCATAAAACTATTCTGTTCTCTGTTGTTTTTATTTGTGTTGTTTATCACCCTGGCTAAGCTAACTATCCTTCTCATAACTAGCTAAGCAGGAATGACGAACGCAAGGCCAAGTTATGCATGATCATATTTTGGCATAGATTAGTCAGGGGCAAGGGTTTCTCAGTGAGTTTAGAAAAACCCTTATATTTCAGTTGGTATAAAATAAGGATAGATAATATGATCTGACATACCTTGAGAAGCCTGGAGCTGTAGGACCCCCCTGGACTAGTGGATTGTTAGGTAATAAAGGGAAAACAGGCTGACACCAAGGTGAGCAATAATTAAGCCTGCAGTGAAATTCTCTTAACAGGATGCAGTAAGTAGCACATTGTTAGCACAGTGATGCTTCTCCTGGCGCTGATGGGCAAACCTCAAAGTGAAGAGGGATTCTGCTCAAGGCAACATGACAATGCTCATGGGCGCTGTGACCTTGCAGCTCTGAGGTCAGGCTCTGCTCAGCTGTGTCTACCATACTCAGTGGATTGGATTTGTAATGCTTTCCACAATTGCTGCAGGAGTGTTGGGACCTTTCATTCGTGAATACAGTGCTAAGAGCTAGGACTCCAAAAAACAAAATAAACCCACGATCGTAAAATGACTTTTTAACAGTGTAGGATTTATAAAGAGATAAATACCTATCAAATTGCAAAGCCTTGCAAGAGGGTGGCTCCAAACTCCAAACTCGGCAACTGAGGACCAGGAACGTAAAAGAAGAAAAGAAATGGCATTCAGGAGCATGGGGCGTGGAGGTGGATCAAAGAATGACTACATATTCATAAAGAAGAGATGTCAGGCATTGAGAGCTAAATGTGAAAAGATGTGGTCGTAAAAATGAATGATAATCCATGAAGCCATACAGCTGCCATCTTGGCCTTTGTGCAGTGTAGCATGCCACACAGCAAATCCATCAGAGGAGAAGAACCAAATTGTGAACCACTCTGATGTTGAGTAGACTTTTTTTTTTTTTTTTTTTTGGCAAACAGGAAGATCCTCAGATGAACATAGATTACAGGTTTTAATGTTTCCCAGGAGACAGTTAAATATTTTTGGTCTCACTCAAACACACTTCGAGATGCCTGGACATGAGTAGACAAGGAGAAAGATGTATCAGGATGCCACAATCACACAATTTATTTGTTGTATAAACAGTGAAGATAAAGTATTAGGGTGAGACAAGAGACTTAGCTATTAGTTAAAGAGCCCGAGGTAGCTGAGATAAAGTAAGAGCCAAGCCCACACAGAGGCAGGGAACACAGGGAGAAGAGAGGTGAGGAAAGATCTGTAGTTGGACCAACATGTCGTTTCTTCGAGTTGAAGGGAGAAGATGAGATTAGTGAAAAGCCAGCCAGCTTGGACAGAATGCTCGCTGACATTATTAAACATCTTTGAGAACATAATGGGAATAAGAGAATCGTGTTGATGGGGGCACAGAGAGAAGGCTGTGCTAAGGTTTCCTTCCAGAAGATACTCCTGAAACCAAAACCAGACTGTCTGCCCCCCTACACTGTTTTGCAGTCCACAATTATAGAATTCCTTCAGGAATTTTATTGGTCATTTACCTTTTCATCTTCCAGATACGATTCACCTCTTTTCTCAGAATCCATGCTCTAGTTATTTTTCAATAAATGCTGAACTTTCTTTCACGGAAAGCAGAAGGTGAGGTAAAAACAAGTTTGTTTCTCGGGTGGTACATTCCAGTCTGAGCAAAACATAAAAATTAGTATGAGGTTTTTGATTACACTACCCTCTCAAAAGAAAATACAGAACACGTCTCCATGCCTGTGCACTTCCAGGAGGAGAGAGCTCAGTATGTTGCAGACTGCCACAGAAACGGAAAAGTCCTCTGCTGGGATCCTACTTCTGAACCTTACGTGACCTTCGGTGAAAGCAGAGCAGGTTCCTGTCTCTGTGACTCTCCCTCTAAAGTGGGGACAGTTTGGGAACGGAGGTGGGGGGACATGGGAGTCATACTTTCCACCCAAGTCTGTTCTGCTGTGCACCCTGACACTCTCTGGTGTGTAAAGACGGGTCGAGCAGCATTCTGAGACAACTGGAGATGTCTTAGTTCAAGAGCTACTGGGCTTTGCCTAGGAGAATTGCAGGGGCTGAGGAATGTACTTAACCCAGGACTTTTTCACAAGCTAATATGGTGATGTGGTACACTGATGTAAGAGCATCTGGAACAAAAACAAAAGTTACCTCAAGCTTGAAAATTATGTTGCTAAGCCATGTTTATCAAAACAGGTTCAAGCAAGCCCTTCATTGTCGTTAGCAGTTCTTGGTGGAATGAGGAGTCTTTGTCTCGTCAGCCAAAGCTCTACTTCTCCCCAGCAGCTTGCTCCCATTCCCCTGCAGAGGCCACAGGCTCCCACACAGAGGGTTCCTAATGGCCTGCAGCCCAATCTTAAACTCACCACATCGCTGCAGTATGTCATATTCCATCAGGAGCTACTGTGCAAATAACATATTTCCATTTTTAAAGTCTGAAAAATGTCACAAAAAGCTTTTGGCATTTACATGACTCAGGCTTACACCCTCTAATTCTCTCTGCAGCTAATTTCTTATGTTCGATACATATCCACCACAGGAAACCAGGAAAAACGATTACAGGCAAGGGTGAAGTTCTGCAGCCCAGCCATTAGCATTCACAAGTCTAAAGAGTCAGGATTTAATGGCATGATCGGCAGTTATTTCTTATGTAACGAAAATTAGGACCTTCAACATGTGAGACATTAAAAAATATTCAGTAATTTTTGTTATAGCCTACAGGGCTCTTTAATGCATTCCTGAGAACTAGCAAAAATCTACGAAGATGTGCACCAAGAGGGTCTAATAGATCAGAAGAGTGGAATTATAGGTGGTGTGGGTAAAACAGCTTGGCGTATGCTCTCCAAGCACTGATCCTATCTCTGGTAATCACGCCCCATGCTTCATTTAATGTTGGACCACACTCACTGTGAGAGGAAATTCATGCTTCTGTTTTATGAAGCTCAGCATGTAAAATCCACATGCCGTGCTTCTATCTCTTCAGTCTCTGTTTACGTAGATTGGGCTTTTAGCTCTCTACTGAATAGCGTTTATTGTTTAGTTTTCTGCCGTTTAATATATAAAAGCTTATCAAAGGAAGTGGAGTAACTAGGGGGCAGGTCTATCTTAGCCCCAGGGAGAGACTCAAACATATTCTGGCACTCACTCATTCGAATTTAACTGAGTTGTATGCATTGCTTCAAAAGGGAAAAATATGCATGATCATGTGTTCTCTCTTGTACTGTCCATATGAGCAAATTGCACAAGGTCTGATAGTGTGAAAAGCTGTGCATACAGCCAAGCTATGGAAACTTACTAGTAAATACGGTTTTCTTCTTAAAGAAATAAGAATGGACACAACCTTTTACAAACTTAGATCCCTCATTCCTTGGCTGATTCTCCCATAAGCGACTGATTTATGATTACCAAAATGATTTCTTTTTTGTCTCCAAACTATTCTGCTAATTAGTTGTAGTGGATTGAAAGAGTATGTCTCACAGAGGCTTGGATATTTGAATGCTTGGTCCCCAGTTGGTAGAACTGTTTGGGAAGGATTGGGAAATGTGGTCTCATTGGAGAAGGTGTGTCACTGGCTTCGAGGTTTTGAAAGCCCAGGCCATTCCCAGTTAGCACCCTCTCTGCCAAGTGCATGTGGGTGAAGACATGAACTCTCAGCTGCTGTTCTAGCCACAAGTGACCATTCCTTCACGTCAGCATCCTTAACTTCAACTCTCTAGAACTATGAGCCCAATTAAACTCTTTATTTTCTAAGTTACCTTGTTCATAGTCTTGTATCACAGCAATAGAAAAGTAAGTAAGCTATTAGCTTTACCTACATAATCTACGTATCTACAAAATTTAATCCTTGGGTGGGTATTGTTGTAAAAATAAAAGCTAATCAAAAGAAAGACATGTCTAGTATACTCCTTTCTTGGTCTACATGCAAGGCAGAGTTCTTGGATCAGTTTTATATCAGCTTCTTAATCATCAATATATTTTTCAAATACACCATGCTAAAATTCCTTACTTAAAGGCATGCTCCAGGAAGACCATTTCCTAGAAGATTCATGCTAAGGACTCAGGCAGAAACACTGGACTAAAAGATTGCCCTCATATGATGAATGGGATATACATCTTTCATATAGACAAATGTATTTGAAAAAAAATTAGCTGTGTGTGTATAATAAATACCAACTGGATGTAATACTGATGAATGGCTTTTTAATTTTAAAGTCATCTTGACTTGCTTCTAGAAAAAAGTACTGGTATCATTGATAATGAACAATGCCTCAATATTATCTGCTCAGTGGTGATAACAAGATTCAACAGAATTACCTCAAGTAGAACTTACATCAATGCTAAAAGGTCACTATGAAACACAATGAAGACATTTCTGTCACAAATGCTTATGTGTGACATTATACATAATGTATTTTTGACAATTTAGTAAACTTAATTTGTGGATTCATATTCTTAAGAATTGTTCTTTTTAACTACATTTAAGAACCAGAGAGTATTTTTAAAAATCTATTTTATTTGAGCAGAAAATTATTTAAGAGGTCTGAGCATTAAGAATGTCTGTTGGCCACCCCTAACTCTTCAAAGAATAGCCTATTCATTGGTTAGCATTCATTTCCCATTAACAAATACATACTGAGTATTGTCTGTACTCACAACCATCTAGAGGTAAACAGTTTTACAAAGTAACTTAAATCTGCAAGTGGTTTTCTAGTATTCACTGCCCCATGCATATAGACAGCAAACAATTTATTTATTATGGTAGACAAATGAAAATAAATAAATCAAAGGAAGACTACATATATGAAATTCACAATGTCACAGGTAACACCAAAATATCCACAGAAAGTTAGCACACTATCAATGATAATTGTAGTTTGTAAAAGATCCCCCAGCAACCAGTGGGACACAGGTTCACCCAAGAAGGAAGGAAATAGGAGGACAAAGGTTTAGAAGGAAAGGAGCCGCTTAGAAAGCCCTACAAAGTGGGTAGCATTTATGAACGGCATTAACAACCATGAGACCCAAAGCTGGCATGGGCGCTGTACACCCTCAGAGAAAATTAAGTAGTGTGAAGAGGGGCAGAGCCTGGAAATGGCTCAGATGTAGGACTTGCAGTTTCCGGAATCTGAGAGACAGAAGTGTATGGGTCCTGTTCACCACACCCTCTTCCACTCTGTTGTGCCTTTTGAATTTATATTTAAACCCAAAACATGTTGTAGTTAAATAAAGGAGTGTTTTAATTCATGACCAATTCATAAAAGAATTCATAGAATCTCAAGTTTTGGGGGTTTCTCCCCCTGGGGGAAGGGGGAGTCTCTCTATCTATTGGATTCTATTTCCCCATCCTCAAATTATCAAGGTTCATCTGAAAAAGTAAATTTTTGGCAAATCTAGGTGAGAAAGAGCTGCTCAATGCTACTGTACTGTCAAAGGCCAG
This sequence comes from Rhynchomys soricoides, assembly GCA_019843965.1. Taxonomy (NCBI): domain Eukaryota; kingdom Metazoa; phylum Chordata; class Mammalia; order Rodentia; family Muridae; genus Rhynchomys; species Rhynchomys soricoides. The sequence goes on along the minus strand of JADRCH010000066.1, from coordinate 9,140,638 downwards.
CACATCAGTCCACTACTAAACTCCCTTAACCAGCTTCAAGTCTTGCCCTTCCCTGGCAGGCTCAGGCTGGTGGTGTTGTACTCCAGACTCCTGACTTATGTGTATAACACATCTCCAAAGGTAAAATCTCTAGTGATTCGGTAAGCCCAGAACTATGAATCTGTCATTTGTCATGAATGCTTACTAGGACACCACTTGGACTGTGGGAAACAGAGCAGTACTTTACAAAGTCATTCTTTGGGTATGGTTTATCAAAAACTACCATTCACCTCAAGCTAGGAAGCAACTTCAGTCACACACTAAGCTGAGTCATTGACCTGTACCAGTGTATATCTTGGAGTATTTATTGATGGTGCTCATGGTTGCAAGACTGGAAGGTTTCTTTCAGATATTTCCTGAAAAGTTACTGGCCCCATGGCCAGTCACCAAAGTTCAACCATAGACATTGTCCCCAGCTCCGGGTAATTAAAATGTTGCTATTTTTTTGAAGGGAAGAGAGAGGGAGGGAGAGAGAGGGAGAGAGAGAGGGAGAGAGAGAGGGAGAGAGAGACTCCAAGGATCCCAGCACAGCACTGTTAACCTACTCAGATAACAAATGGGTGACAAAATTATCTGTAAAAGCCTTAGGGGTTATTTTAGAGAAGTGAATATTTTTGCACACACTGTCAGCATACACCATGTAGGAATAATTATAATCATTAACCTGAGACTTATTAAGCAGCCTGCTTATTAATATGTATTGCCATTCGCTATAAGTGCTAAGTTGTGGTAGAAAAACAAAAGAGATAGCTGAATAAAAATGGCACTCCAGGCTTCGGTAACATGGAGTTCACCTTTCTTCTCAAAACACGCATCCTCAAATGCTCTTTACCTTTCAAAGAACATGTCAGCTCAATGAGATTACATAATATCATGTCTAAGGAGAAAGCAGAATGCTTACAAAGAAGCTACACATCATGAATTGTTCATTCACAGGAGACAGTGAATAAAATCAATGACTTTGATCAAAATGCTTGAAAATTCCTGAGTTTCACATTCCAAATGTGACATTTGGAAAACATGAGCTCAGAACCCACAAACTAAAAGCAGATGAAACATTTGCAATGGCTTCTAGCAGACTTAAAGAGTTTCCCAAACTCTAGGGGGCAAATCCTATGGAATCAAGTGCTGGGCTTTCATAACTGTAGCAGATTACTGCTACAAATCAGAACCAATCAAGGGGCAGGGCCCCAAGACAGACAGACAGACAGGACCTTTACCCAGGTCAGCAGCAAGGCTGAGCTTCTCAACGTTATGATATTCTGAGCACAGAAGAATTAAGGCTTCACCACAGACAGGGGTTTGAGGAGCACAATCCTGCTCCAGAGAAGGTTCTGGAATTTATGGAGGTCTCTAACAGTGAAAATATTTTGTTAAAAAATGGAAGAATAGTTAAGATATGTCAAAGAAAAAAAAAGTGCTAGTTGGGTCCTGTTGACTCTTGGTGTTATTTGCTTTTAGATACCTTCTAGAATATCAGCTCTTACCGAAACATTATTCATGGACCTGCGTCTTCCATTCTATGTACTTAAAGAGTGAACAGGACGAGAAATTGAACTGTCAAAAACAGATTCTCCTTCCCCAAAGCTCCACTACGCAGGTTCCCATCTTTTCCTCTATGCTCCCATTCTGGAACTAGGCACATCACATTTTTCTAAATTCAATGAAGAAAAAAAAAATGCATGCACCTGTACATCAAGTTAGTAGTTCTCTTTTTGGAAACTGTTTCCATCAAGAAAGCAAAACTGAGTTTGAAAATCAACTTAATGTAAGAAAAGGAATGAGAAACAAACATATCTTAAAGAAACTGAAAATTAAAAACAAAATATTACAAAATCTAGGAAAATTATATGAAATTTTATTGGATAATGTTCTCAGACTCTTTACTGCCCTCCTTTCCATTTTAATTGTACTTTTTCTTACTGCTGCTTATGATATCTTTTCCTATAACAGGAATGGAAAGACAATTTATACTTGCTAGGAGTGGTTTAGAGTTCATTTTAGTTCCCAGTCGTTGAAATGCATACACATAAAACTTCAACAGAAGCATAACCATTGTTCGTAGAACTGCTATGAGTTTATGGATGCTAACACCGAAAATTCTGATAAGCTCTTTTTTATACTTTTTTTGCAAAGTTTCTGTTGAAATTTACAGATAATGAAGGGTTGCATCCGGTTCATAAGAATGCATCTCTTTGTATATTCATAAGAGTGAACTTCCAGACCATAATGGCAATGTTGAGTCTTCAACTTAAAACTTAAACATCTAATTTGAAATATTTTCTACAAGCGTCTTCTGAGTTTATGTTCCTCAAACCATGTTTGTCATCATTCCTGGTGCTATATATAAATCATAATCACACTATGATAAGACCTCTGGCCTACACGCCTGGCAACTCAGCCCAATGGGCATCTGGAGAATCAGGAAAACAGGTATCTATCAAAGGTTAGAACCATCTAAGTATGCATAAGAAACGCATGTACTGAAGATTCGCAATCCAGAATCCCCATGTCCTGCCTTGAGACATGCTGCTCACCACTCCATGGCCACCTGACTGAAGAAAAGGATATTAGTGTTTATCACCTGCACTTAGGGGGCTGATGTAATGACTTGGTTGCTAAAATGCCTGTTACACAAGCACAAAGATAAGTTTAGATCTCCAGTACCCATGAGAAAGCTGGGTACAGCAATAGGTTCTATAATGTCAACACATGGCAGCTTCCTAGGACTTGGTGGCAATAGGGCTTGCTGAATCAATGATTCAGCAAAAATCTCTGCCTCTAGAAAGAAAGTGAATCATTATCAAGAAAACCACTGAGATGGATCTCTGACCCCTACTTACAAATGTACATGAGCATCTACTACACTATACTACATTATACCATTCTCTCTCTCTCTCTCTCTCTCTCTCTCTCTCTCTCACACACACACACACACACACACACACACACACACTATGTATTAACATGTATTTTTTACCCATATTCATTTATTTGCAGGTCTGTTTGCAAAGTTTCATGGTTGAGAGACAGTAAGACCATCAGGTTACTGGGCGTTAAGGGATGGAAGGAGGCAGCTAATTCTGACAGGGCTATATTCACCACTTGCAGAGTGGGCTGCTTTTGAACAGGTCCAGAGATTCCAATGCTTTCCCATATACATGCCATGCTGCTGAATTCAGCATCCTAAGCTCCATAAACTTCTCTTTATAAATTACTCAGCTTTGTTTATTTTCATTTTTATTTTTTTTTATTTTTTATTTTTTATTTTTATTATGGAGAACTGGCTAAAACAGTAATTACCTTCAAATTAGTTAATTATGTAACCAGGAGGACATGATCTCAGGACCTCTCCTACAATGTAACAAATATCTTAAGCTAAAGCTTCAAAACAAATTTCTAATGTCAAAAGTATCTGATTATTTTGTGAGTGACTTGACTGTAAACTATTTGCGGTAATTTAAAAAAAAAAACTTTCACGGTTGATCATTTTATGCAAATAATACAAGATTGTCACTGAGCCAAAAAGTTGTACAAAATGCAGGACACCTTGGGAGGTTCAAATATAACTTCCTATGACCAACCTTTTAGTTTGAAATAGATCTATATTTAATTTTCAATGTTTTTATGTCTATAGGTATCTTGTCCACATGTATGGCTGTACAAGTGTACAATCTTAGTATCCTAAGAAGGTATCAGATCGCCACCGGAACTGGGTTTACTGAAGGTCAAGAGCCACCATTGCTGGGAATCCGGTCATCTGGAAAAGCAACTAATCACCAAGCCATCTCTCCTGGCCATTTAGTTAGATTTTTGATGTTAACTTACAAACCTCTGTGAGAGAAGTTTGAGGGAGCTAGTCATCCCCTTAGCATATCGAATTCACATTTCATTCATTTACAAACCCTATTGGTTCACATAGACTGAGCACATAGTGAATATCCAGTGTTCTCCCAAAAGGTAGGTGCATTACCTGTCAAAATAGTTAGTCCTCACCACTTCACACTCTACCAAAATTGAGCTGTTGAGCATCAGGCTGCTTGCTTTCATCACCTAAGGATGTAGCAAATCATACTCTTGACTGACCTATGTTAACAAGACTTGAGTCACTATAAGGATTTTTCTACCAATGTAAAACACGTGCAAGAGTTTTCTTTTCCATAGTTGATAGGATTTTTCAACGGTGATTTTAGCAACTCTTCGTATAAGTGCTTAACCCTTTGGGGTAGATTACATGCTCCTACAGCCCTGGTAGGAGAAATAAGGACTTGAGTTTATAAACTCATGCACTATAGCCTTACCTAGGTGCCAAGCAGCTTGCTGTCATTATTATCAGGATCAATGTTCTATTTTACCATGAACACTAAAGGTTGAAGATACGAGACCACGGTTCTCAGTCCAGGCGTTGGCACTGAGGTCATTCACAGGACAGTGATCTCTACACGTATGATACATGTCAGTTTAGATGATTTGTTTTACAAAGTATTTAAGCTCAGAGGAGCTCACTTGAATATCTTCAACAACTTGATTTTATATCCATGAAAAATGTCTCTTAAATCCTACTGCTAAGTTTGCACATCACCAAAGTACTTTTACACCTACTCGCAACTGCTCTACATACATTATGAATTTTACATTTAAATGGATTTTCATTTTAATATGATCCCAAATAAAAGTTATATTGTTGCTCTGCAATAAATACATTATATTTACTATTCATGCCCAATATTTAAAGAGCGTTCACAGCTGCAACTCAGTGGCCCTTCAGGCAGCTGAGAATTAGATTCATCTCATCCTCTTAATATTTTATAATGAACCAACCACTGGAGTTTCTGAAAGTGAACAACGAAGAACAATTTTCAAATTTTTAAATTTTTAAAATTTCTGAGGAACCACTGTTTGTACAAAATTGAATCTTGCAGTAACATCAGTCCAGGTGCACATGCTCCTGAAACACTAAGTACATGTTAAATTTTACCCAGGATCCTTCAGGGCTTCTCATTTGCTATTAATGAAGTCATAACATCTTCTTGTTTTGTTTTACCATCTAGGAGAAGACTGAAGTTTCACCTACCTCCAAGAAATTGGCACTGATAAGTGAGAAAACCATCCAAGCCTCCCAGGGCAAACGTTACACCCTGGAAATAAATTAAGCACATCTGGAAGCAACATTAAAGCCTCAGCAAGGCCACTAGGATGCAGCTGCAGTCATTTGTTAGTAAACGATACTGGCACAGCACAGACAAACACACTTTTGAAAACCCATTTTACTCCCAAAGAAAAGCCTAAGGCGTGGGAAAGTCCCGCTGACCGTTCTAAACAGAATAAAATTTAGATCACAGTTGTCCCTGATCTACTTTCTTTTCTTTCTTTCCATATCATTGTGTGTGTGTGTGTGTGTGTGTGTGTGTGTGTGTGTGTGTGTGTGTTATCTATGCTTGGGTTGTGTTCAGAAACCAGGAGATTAATCTCTATTTTTCTTGTCCTTTAGACCTAGCACCAAAAGCCGAATGAACCCTTGCTCTTCTTTGTCGCTTCCCTGATAATTGTAACTCCCCAGTAACCTGAGCCACTCTCGGATTCTCAACACATATTTTCAACTGTTGCCACTGCTAATATTTCAAACTCTCCTAAAGCCAGGAAATGCCCATGTAATTTATCACAATGTAAAAAATAATAACTGGAAAGACAAGAGAGTCACATCATCAACATTGTTTTGAGTACACTGACAAATGGGCTGCTAGAGACATGAGGGAGATGTCGGGGTGGTTTCCTGTTGCTGGGCTGTATGGTGGCAGCAAGTCTCCGGCAAGGATGGAATCAACCAGGAAGGAAGTTACGGAGACCAAGTAGATTCCATCTCAGGACACCCATGCCTTAAAACTGCTTCCAGGGCGCCCTTGGGTTGCCCCTGTTTCTAAATCTGGTCACCAAACAGACAAAAATGAAACCCATTCACAGTATCCCAACTGTGAATAAAACTGGTCAAGACTTATTTTAACTAGACGAAGTTAATGTGACATGCTACTTTATCGAAACATTCAAAGTTTTTAATAGTAACATTGTCCTGAGCTTTAAAAAGTTAATACAATTAACTGAAGAAAATCATCACCTGTCTCAAAGTACCCATTACCGTTGTCATCTTCTGTCTGTCACTGGACTTAAAAGTGAGAAATTATTTCTATGCCCAATGAGTGACAGCTTTTAAATTAACAATACATTCACGTTTTCAGGAAGGAGTGCGAGGGGGAAAAACAAACCACCAGCATGCTCCTCCATAGAAAGCTGTACAACACTGTCACTCAAAAGTGGGAACCATGGGATGTGCTTGCCCCACAGGTCTCAAGCTAGACACCATTCCTCACTTCTGAGCCCTTCACTGCTGTAACTCACAGCTTTAAAACAAGACACTCACAAGCTGCTATACACAAAACTTGGCACAATTTCCAAATATCAGATTTGTCTATTTTGTCCTGTCAACCCACTGAGGAGCAAAATTCTTCTCAGAGCCCAAAATGTAAAGAACGGGGTATATTTTTCTTCCTTAACTTTTGTAACTTCAGCCTCTGGCAGAAGTCTTAATTTGTCATAACTATGACAAGGAGCTACGTTTTCGCATCAAGTACTGTAAGCCAGCTCTAGACATCTAAGCTGCCAACTCTAATTCATCAGAGTGAGGTGAGATCCAGCCATTTATTTTTCCTCTAAGAAAATCTGTGCTTGTCCTTTAAGGTTAAAAAAAAAAAAAAAGCTATTGACCATGATGCTTTGAGGAACAAGAGAATATGGTTGGATATGGCACTTGAATAACCAGGTGCCCCAGCCCCAAACATCCTTTATTCAAAGGCATCTCTGACATAGCCAAACAGGGAAAAAAACTGACTATTTATAAGCAACACCTAGCAATCTTCTAGTAAGGGAGAGGGTGACTGGGAAGAGCAGTTGACCAGAAGTGGAAAGGTCAAAATGCAAATGTTTTCAATTTTACAGACTGAAAAATAAACACATTTCACAAGATATGTGATCATCAAGATAAGTATCATTGAGCTTCTGTAAGGCAAAGGACACTGTGAATAGGACAAAATGGCAACTAACAGATTGGGAAAAGATCTTTACCAATCCTACATCCAATAGAGGGCTAATATCCAATATGTACAAATAACTCAAGAAGCTAGACTCCAGAGAACCAAATAACTATCAAAAAATGGGGAACAGAGCTAAACAGAGAATTCTCAACTGAGGAAACTCGAAGGGCTGAGAAACACCTAAAGAAATGTTCAACATCCTTAGTCAGCAGGGAAATGCAAATCAAAACAACTCTGAGATTTCACCTCACACCAATCAGAATGGCTAAGATCAAAAACTCAGGTGACAGCAGATGTTGGTGAGTATGTGGAGAAAGAGGAACACTCCTCCACTGCTGGTGGGAATGCAAGCTGATACAACCTCTTTGGAAATCAGTTTGGCAGACCCTCAGAAAAAATGAACATAATACTACCTGAGGACTCAGCTATTCCACTCCTGGGCATATACCCAGAAGATGCTCGAACATGTAATAAAGACACATGCTCCACTATGTTCATAGCAGCCGTATTTATAATATCCAGAAGCTGGAAACCATCCAGATGTCCCTCAACAGAAGAATGGATACAGAAAATGTGGTACATTTACACAATGGAATACTACTCAGCTATTAAAAACAATGACTTCATGAAATTCTCAAAGGGATGGATCTTGAAAATATCATCCTGAGCAAGGTAACTCAGTCACAAAAGAATGAACACTATGTACCCACTGATAAGTGGTTATTAGCCTAAAAGTTCGGAATACCCAAGAGTCACTTCACAGCAAACATTGGGCTGAGCCTGAGGTCCCAGATGGAGGAGTTGGAGAAGGGACTGAAGGAGCTGAGGGAGTTCGCAGCCCCATGGAGGGAGCAACAGTGTCAACTGGCCTGACCTTCCGATGCTCCTGAAGACTGGATCACCAACCAAAGAATACACACAGAGGGACCCATGGTGCTGACCACATATGTGGCAGAGGAGGGTCTTGTTAGCCATCAGTGGGAGGAGAGGCCCTTGGGTCTGAAGGTGTTAGATGTCCCAGTATAGGAGAATGCCAAGGAGGGAAGATGAGAGTGGGTGGGTGGGAGAATACCCCCATAGAGGTAGGGGAGGGGGAGGGGATAGGAGTTTTCCAAAGGGGAGATCTGGAAAGGGGGAAAAAGTTGAAATGTAAATAAAGTAGGAAAAAAAAAAATCAAGCAAAACTAAAAATTGGCCAATGACATACTGAGAGTTCCAAGCAAAGCTCTGCCTGGGAATCTGACTGCTTGGTACAGTGCCTTCCAGGCATGCAACGAGCTTGGTTTAGTCACCAAGGCTATGAACCAGCTGAGAACAGCAAACTCCACAGCAGAAAGAGAGCGCAGTATTATTTCACATTTGAAGGGGAGGCAAAAAGCAAGGAGAAACATTGTTTGTTTGTTTATTAATCGTTCCATTCATTTACATCTCAAATGATATCCCCCTTCCCTGTTTCCTCTCCACAATCCTCTCACCCCACATCTGCCCCTTCCCTCTTTCCCTTAGCATCTTTGAGAGTACTCCCCCACCCAGACACCCCCTCCCCCCCACCACTCCAGCATCCCCCTAAGCTGAGGCATCAAACCAAGGAGAAACATTGTAAACAACTAGAA
>JADRCH010000066.1:9096620-9126077 GCA_019843965.1 Rhynchomys soricoides | reverse complement strand
AAAGAAAGAAACAAAGAAAGAAACAAAGAAAGAAACAAAGAAAGAAACAAAGAAAGAAAGAAAGGTGAAAGTTGTCATTAAACTGCAATGCTAGCCATTGAAAGCATGCTGACAGAACTCTCCATCACCTGAGGCTATGCTTAAACACCTCCTTTAGCTCTAAGAGGTTGAGAGATCAAAGGCCTCCTCCCTGTTGGGAATGAAGCTATACTGCTTGACACAGGACTGGTACCTGTGTCAGCATCCTTGGACATGAAGAACCACCCAAAGCCAAAGCACATAAGGTGATAGAGTCAGAAAGACAGGCACAAAGGAAAGACAATAGCTGAACGCAAATGCACAGTCATTTTAAAGCATATAGGGATGGGTGCTAAGAAAGCCTTTAGAATCAATTTTAGTACTGACTCCTTGAAACAAAATTCTTTTTAATCCAAAATTACTATAATGGAAGTCTTTAAGTGTCTTATAAAAAGAAAGAAAATCAAATAAATAAATAAATAAATAAATAAATAAATAAATAAATAAGAAAGAAAGAAAGAAAGAAACAAAGAATAAAAGTGAACCAATTAGAAATTTAAAAAGTGGGCATCCCAGGCTCAGCCACAAGCCATGACTATCAGAAAACAAATTAGGCTACCCACAGATCTTCTCTGTTCTCTCTGTACCAACAGACCAATCCTTCCTCCACTCTTTTCCGTGCAACAGAACAATGGCTGTAGCCTTGCTTCCCCTCTGCCCACATCTTCTGTGTATCCCACAGACCTCCTTACCCCACTGGTCAGTGCATTCCAGCTTCCAACAAACCAACTGAGTAAGCCAATAAAAAAGGAAACACACAGCAATCATAGTCTCCAAAAATCCAGAGAGGAAACAGAAACCAAGGAACAAAACACCACGTAACAAGGACAAACCAAGAAATTAGCACCTAGGGCTATAATCATCACTAGCCCAGATACCTAGATGCCAGCAGAAAACCACAATTAGGGCAGTATGTTTTCACTAAAGTGCAGGTATCCTTCCTACCCAGGCAAGCCCTGAATAGTCCAACAGAGTTGAAGTACACACACACATACACCATACTACCACATCACCACTCCACCAATGCCACCACCATCAACAAAATAACAGGAGTCATCATTGGTCATTGATATTTCTCATTATCAATAGCCTCAATTCCCCAAATAAAAAGTCACAAACAGGATCCATGCTCTGCTACACCCAAGAACCACACTTCACCATCAAGGATAAGCATTACTTTAGAGTAAAATGTCAAAAAAAAAAAAGTTATTCTAAGCAAATAAACCTAACAAGCAAGGCAGTATAGCCATTTTAATATCTAAGAAAATAAACTTCGAACCAAAATAAATAAAAGGAAATGGGAAGAACAGTACGTACTCATCAACAAAGGACATTTCAGTTCATTACTATCTGTGCCCCTAACACAAGGACAGTACCCACTTTTGTTAAAAAAAAAAAAAAAAAAAAAAAAAAAAAAAACTTTACTAAAACTTAAATCATATATCATACCTTACACATTAGCAGTGGGAGACTTCAATATCCCACTTTCACCAATCTATAGATCATCCAGACAAAAACTGAACAGAAATACTGAAGCTACAGATGTTAAAAGCCAGGAGAACCTAACAGGTATCTACAGAACATTTCACCCAAACACAAGAGAAAATACCTTTATTAAGTACCTCATGGAACTTTCTCCAAAATTGACTACATATTGGAATACAAATCAAATCTCAACATATACAAGAAAATTGAAACAACTGCCCATATCCTATCAGACCCTCATGGATAAAAAGGCTGGATAACAGCAACAACAGAAACAACAAAAAGTCTACAAATTCATGGAAACTGAGCAACTCTCTCTGTCAAGAGAGAAATAAAGAAATTAAAGACTTTCTAGGATGAAAATGAATGCACAGTACACCCAAACCTATGGGGCACAATGGAAGAGGTGCTAAGAGTAAAGTTCATAGGACTAAGAGCCTACACTTTAAAAGAAAAAGAATGCTCTACTACTCCTGGGCATAGATCCAAAATATGTTCCATCACACTCTATCATGTGCTCCACTATGTTCATAGCAGCTTTATTTGTCATAGCCAGAATCTAAAAGCAACCCAGATGCCCCTCAATCAAAAATTGAATCAATAAATATGGTTCATTTACACAATGGAATACTATACAGCTATTAAAAACAAGGACATCAAGGATTTTCTAGGCAAATGCTTAGAACTTGAAAATATCATCCTGATTGAGGTAACCCAGACCCAAAAGGACATGCATAGTGTATGTACTCACTTATAAGCGGATATCAGCCATAAAGCATAGGATACCCACGCTACACTCCACAGACACATAGAAGCTAAACAAAAAGGAAGGAAGACCCTTCTTGAAGATGCTTGAATATCACTTAGAAGTGGAAATAAAATAGTCATAGGAAGCATATAGAGGAAGGGAACTGGGTGGAAACGAGGAGGGGTTCAGGATCAAGTGTGAGGAGAGAAAGGAAAGAGGGCCAGAGGGCCAGAAAGCCAGGAGAATACATCGAAATCGGTGGCTGGTAGGGGTGAGGGCCTGGGGTGCATCTCTAGGACATGCCAGAGACTTGGAAAGAGGAAAGCTCTCAGGAGTAAATGGGGGGGGGGGGCTGAGGGGGTGTGTGTGACTTTTACTAAAACTCTTAGCAGTGGGGATATAGAACCTGAGGTTGTATTGGGTTATGGTGGTGTGTGTCCTGCATCCGCCCCAGGGCTCTGGGCTCTGGGGGAGGCGAGACAGGGGAAGTTTGACCTTGCTCACCCCACAGCACCTCCGGGCGGGTGTCGGGCTGTGAGAAGCCTTAGAACACGGCCCAGGGGTGGGGGAGCATGGCCTGGGATCCTAGGGACTTCATGGAGCTGGCTCTGTCTGGTTCCCAGGCTCTTGGGCATCCCAGGCGCCACTGGGTGCTGAGGAAGAGCTGAGAACAAAGTGGAGGCTCCCCTCGGACTGGATCTAGCCCGGGGCCAGGGGGAAAGGTGGAGAGGAGCCCAGCTGGGTCCCACCAGGGACCAAGACTTTGGCTTGTCTGCGGCTAGCTGGTTTGGTTTGGTAAAGGCCATGGCTGGGAGCGATGAGAGGCCTTCTGAGGGATACTAGACTAGGATCTTTAAATGAAGGCCTGTTCCATCGTTCCCCACAGCAGATTCCAGTGAAGAGAGACAGTCCATGGTTTTAGGGAGTTTATTGCCATGGAAGAGAGTGGTGTGTCGATGAGTGAATCCATACCCCCAACCTCAGGGCAGGCTTGAAGCTGAAATACCTTTCGCAGGGAGGAGAGGCTGGGAAGGGGAGTTTACTGACTAAGCCTCTAGATGCCTCATTAAAATGGAGATATCTTGAGGCTATGTGACCACACCTCTACCTGTGGAGGGACTTGCAGATTGCCCTTACCTGACTGATGGTCACAGACCTATGGAGAGCTGCAGCCTCCTGTCGGGAGCCTGGGGCCCAGGAGCATGGCAAAACGCCTACCTTCCCTTGTATAGTTGTTCCCTGCTGGGGACCCCTTTCTGGGTCTCCAGGGTTTTAAACCTTAGCAAAACCAGAAACCACACTACCTTACACAGTCTCACAAGGTTGCCACTTCCTGGTGGAGGGATAAGGACACGAACCTACCCACAAAACTTTCAGCACAAAATTTGTCCTGTCTACAAGAAATGGAGGGACAAAAGTGGAGCAAAGACTGAGAGAATGGCTAACTAATAACTGGCCCAACTTGAGACCTATCCCATTGGCAAGCACCAGTCCTTGACACTAATAATGATACTCTGTTATGCTTGCAGGCAGAAGCCTAGCATAACTGTCCTCTGAAAAGTTCCACCCAGCAGCTACTGAAACAGATGCAGAGACCCACAGCCAAACATTGGACAGAGCTCAGGAATCTTATGGAAGAGTTGGAAGAAGATTTGAGTGGCCCACAGGGGTTAGGAATTCCACAGGAAGACAAAGATTATGGGTATCTTGTGTTATCCTTGGGGGCTGTCAGATACTGAACCACCAACCACACACAGGCTGGACCTAGGCCCCCCATACATATGTAGCAGATGTCTTTTTGCAGAACAACTATAATGCAGGCTGTCCCTAAATCTGTTGCTTGCCTGTGGATCTCCTAATTGGGCTGCCTTGTCTGGCCTCAGTGGGAAAGGGTGTACCTAGTCCTGTAGAGACTTGATATGATAGGGTGGGAGGATACCCTGGGAGTAAAGCTCCACCCTCTCAGAGAAAAAAGGGAAGGGGTGGGGAGGGACTGTGTGAGGTGGGGCCAGGGCAGGGGGAAGTGACTGGGATACAAAGTAAATTAATTAATGAGGAAAACAAATGGAGAGATTTCACACTAGCAACTTAACAGCGTACCTGAAAGCTCTAGAACAAAAATAAGTAAGCTCACTCAAGAGAAGTAGACAACAAGAAATAATCAAACTCAGGACTGAAATCAATAAAATAGAAATAAAGAGAACAATACAAAGAATCAATGAAACAAAAAGTTGATTCTATGCAAATATCAACAATGTAGACAAACTTTTATCCAAACTTTAAAAAAATGAAAAGAGAATATTCAAATTAACAAAATCAAAAATGAAAACGGGGATGTAACAGCAGATATCAAGGAAATCCAGAAAATCATAAGGACATACTTTAAAGACCTGTACTCTAACAAATTGGAAAATCTAAAAGAAATGGTAGTTGTTACAATGGGTACTACTTACCAAAGTTAAGTCAAGATTAAGATAAACAATTTCAAAAGTCCTATAACTCCTAGTGAAACATAAGCAGTCACTGAAAGTTTCACAACAATAGAGCTGACCTTGGTGGCAGGGGTGCAGGTAAACCTCCATAAAGACATGAGTGTGGGAGAGGTGGCCCTGTCCCTTGCTAGTAGCAGATTGGGTGAGCTAGCTGAGATAGTGCTGGAGAGCGCACCCTGGTGGTGTAGATGATGTGGGAGAGCTGGTAGGCTGCTATAAAATTCATAAAGAATCAAGAAAAAGTTAAAAATAAAATAAGAGTCTCCTAAACAACAGCAATAACAAAAAGCCCAGGGCTAGATGGTTTGGATAGAATTCTTTCAGACTTTCAAAGAAGAGTTAACACAAATACTTCTCAAATTACTCTACAACATAGAATCAGAAGGGGCACTGCACAATTCATTTTATGAGGTCACAGTTACCCTGATACCCAAACTATATAAAGATTCAAAAAAGAAAGGGAACTGCAGACAAAATTCTCTTATGAACATAGATACAAAAGTACTTAATAAAATAATTGCAAACCAAATCCAAGATCATGTCAAAAAGATCATCCACCATGATCAAGTAGGTTTTATCCCAGAGATGCAAGGTTCAGCATACAAAAATTATTAAATTTAACCCACCATATAAATAAACTGGAAAAGTAGAAATATTATCTCATTAGATGCAAAAGAATGCTTCTGACAAACTTCTACACCTCATACAAACTTCTACATGATAGAAGTCCTGAAGCAATTAGGGATGCAATGGACACTGTTCTATATACTAAAGGCAGATTACAGCAAGCCCACAGCTAGTATCTACTTAAACAGAGAGAAACTCAAAGAATTTCCATGAAAATCAGGAATAGGACAAGACTGTATACTGTCTTCACATCTATTGAAACTTTAATACAGCAATAAGACAATTGAAAGAAATCAAGTGGGTACAAATTGGAAAGGAAGAAGTCAAAGTATTGTTATTTGAATATGATACTATACATATATGACTAAAAATTTCACCAGGGAACTCTTATAGCTGATAAACATTTTTAGCAAAGTGGCTGGATACAAGATTAATCACCATACACCCCCCTAAAATTCAGTAGCCCTCCTTTTTACAAATAACAAAATGACTGAAAAAGAAATCAAAGAAGCAACACTTTTTGCAATAACATCAAATAATACAAAATATCTGTGGTAACTCTTACAAAGCATGTCATATAAAATGGAAACACATCAGAATAAAAGTCAATTTCTGAATCGAAACACTAAAGGCCAAAAGAACCAGGAGCAATGCACTACAAGATCTAAATGATGATGATTGACAACCTAGATTACTATACCCAGCAAAATTATCTGCCATTGAAAGAAAAAGAATAATTTTCATAACCCAGTCCAAAAACTCTATGTCCACTAAAACAATGAAAAGCATCTTCTAGAACTGAAGAGGGGAATTAAAACACAAAAACTCCATAAAGAACAGAATAAACAAAACAAAATGATTACCCTGAATATACAACTTGCAATAACCATCCTAAGTAGATTTCTATTGATGTGATAAATGACATGACCAAGAGCACTCTGTAGGGAAGAAAGGGTTTCATCTTATACTCCCAGGTAACAGATCATTACTGATGGAGTCAAAGCACCAAATCAAGGCAGAGCTTGAAGGCAGAAACTGAAGCAGAAACCATGGAGGAGTGCTGCTTACTGGGTTGCTCCTCGTGGCTTGCTCATACTGCTTTCTTATATACCCCAGGATCATCTTGACAGAGAGGGTTCTTCCCACTGTAGATTGGGTCCTCCATATCAATCATCAATCAATAAAATGTTTCACAGTCTTGCCCACCAGCCAATCTTATGAAAACATTTTTTTCAGTTGTCGGTCTCCTTTTCTGAGATTAAGAAAAGACTTCACTTTAGTGGTGGTGGTCTTTCCTCATGTCCAGAATGGTAATTTATATTCTGTGCCACTGGAAATATATAATTTGCTCATTTTTTTTTAATACAGGGAATGACAATTAAGAAACTGCCTTGAGTCTTGGAAGAGACTTAAAGCTTTTTAAACTGTGGTGAGACTGTGAAGGGCTCCGGGACTTTTGAAATTAGACTAAATGAATTTTGCATTATGATATGGCTAGAAGCATATTGGGATCATTGAGCAGAATATGGTGGTTTGAATGAGAATGTTCTACCCCATACAGTCATATATTTGAATGCTTGGTACCCAGGTGGTGGAAATGTTTAGAAAGGAATAGGAGTTGTGGACTTGCTGGAGGAGGTATGTCACTGGGGGTGAGGTTCAAAGATTCAAAAGCCCAGAGTATTCCCAGCCCCCAGCCTATCTCTCTGTTTCATGCTTGTAGATGAGATGTAAGCTCTCAGCTACATCTTGAGTGCCATGACTACTTGCTGGTTGCCGTGCTGCTCACCATGATGTTCCTGAACTCTAACCCTCTGAAGCTGTGGGCCTTAAGTTAAGTGCTTTCTTTTTTATAAGTTGCCCAGTCATGGTGTTTTGTCACGGTAAGAAGAAAGTGATTAAGACCAGATCTTAAAAAGAAGAAAAAAGAAATAAAATAAAAGAAATAAAAAATAAAATAAAATTTCTCAATAAAAGAAATAAAAATAATTAAGGGATACCAAAAAAAAAAAAAACAAGAAAGAAAAAGAAAAAAAAGAAGAAGAAGAAGAAGAAGGAGAAAGAAAGAAAGAAAGAAAGAAAGAAAGAAAGAAAGAAAGAAACTGTACATTGCCCCCAGCAATTAGGGAAATGAAAGTTAAACAACTTTGGGATTTCCTCTTACCCCAGTAAGGATGACTAATGTCTTAATTTGGGTTCTATTGCTGTGAAGGGACACCATGACGAAGGCAACTCTTATAAAGGAAAACATTTCATTGTAGCTGGCTTATAGTTCAGAGGTTTAGCCCATTATTGGCATTATAGGAAGCATGGTGGTGTACAGGCAGACATAGTATGGGAGAGACAGTTGAGAGTTCTACATCTTGATCCACAGGCATCAGGAAAGAAACTGAGACACTAGGCCTTGCTTGAGCTTCTGAAACCTCACACTTCCCCCCAGCAATGCATCTCCTTCTCCAACAAGGCCACGCCTACTCCAACAAGGCCACACCTCCCATAATGCCATTCCCTATGGACTACACATTTAAACACATGAGTGCATGGGGTCATTCCAATTCAAACTACCACAGCTGATTTCAGCAAAACACCTGACAAAAATGCTGTTAAGATGTGGGAACATAGGAACACCTATTCATAGATGATTGGATTACAAACTAGGACAGCTACTCTGGGAATCAGTATGGAGAATCCTCAAAAAGCTAAAACTAAACCAACCATATAACACAGCTATACCACGCCTAGGCATATGGTCCCAAACATCTACATCCTCCTCCACAGATACTTGCTCACCCATGTTCATCACTGCCCTAATCACAATATCTAAGTAATGAAGCAAACTAAACATCCTTAAGTGAGAAATGGGCAATGAAAATGTGGCACATATACAGTATGGAATACTATTCGGCAGTAAAGAAAGCTGAACTCATGAAATTTGCAGGCAAATGAATGTACCTTCAAAAGCTTGTATGAAATGAGGTAAGACCAAAGAAGACCCATATAATCTGTTCTCTCATCTGTGGTTCCTAGGTCCCAAGTCTCAGAGTTGAGTATGTAATATAAAGAGTAACCACAAAACAAAGCACTACCTCCACCATCAACAACAATAGCAGCGACAAAAAACAGGAAAGTATTAAGGATCCCAGAGGGTAAGGTGACTTGGGAGGGGAATATCCAGATAAAAGTACTAGGAAGGGGAATTGGAAAAAATGGGAAGTTGGCTCTAGTTGGGGATGAAGGGGAATGCCAATACAGAAGGAGAAAGAGAGATGGTGGCAAATGGCACCAAGCTTGCTTGATAAAGTCTCAAGGAATCCTATTATTCATATTTACCTAAAATTACATGCATATATCCATATACATAGCTTAAAGTTACTCTATTTGGGATGACAATGTTCCTGAAAAAAGCCATAGTCTATCTAACAAAATCCCTGTTGCTTAACATAAGTAAACTCTATTGGAACTGTTAGAGTACCCCAAGAAACTCCCAAAATAATATAGGCTACTACTGATGCAACTTGGTTGTCTGTCAGAGGTTAAAGGTAAGTCTTTACTACTAAAAAGATTGCACATGTAAGAAAAAGAGCTCAGATGACCTCAGGTGGATCTAACCTGAAAGTCTTCTGTCTGTTCCAAGGTATCAGAAAGTACTGTGTAAGCTATCAAGGGAGGGAAGCAGTTCATATCCTAACCAGCTGTGATACCCATGAACCGCAATGGCCAGCACGACAAAGCACGCCTAAAGATACGCGAGTGGCACTCATATATTGGTGGTAACCAATGACTGTCTAATAAGACTTAAGTCTGGCTCATCAGGAAGGAAATCACAACTAGCCAACTACCCTAGATTAGACGTCATGAATCCTTATACTGCCACTTTTTTTTTTTTTTAAACCAGGATAATTCCTAACTCCATTTTAAACCACATCCTTGTAACTACGGTTCAGCCTACTAACTATATAGTTATGGACGAGAAAATATTTGTAGGGCTGGAGAGAGGAGCCAGCAGTTAAGAACCCTGGTTGCTCTTCCAGAGGATCCAGGTACAATTCCTAACACCCACATGAAAGCTCACAATTGTAATTCCAGGTAATCGACTCCTTCTTGACTTTATGGCCCTGCCAGCATTCAGTGCATAGATACACAGGCAAAATGCACATATGTATAAAAAACAGAAATAAAATATTTTAAAAGAAAATATTACCAATCAACACTTGTCTATTTTGTTGTGCCTAAGTACTAAAGGGCAAGGCAGAATCACCTTCTTATGTTTGAATGCTTAGTGTTTAAAATATTAATTTTTTCAAGTTAGGATGAATCTTTCTCTTCTGCTCCAGAACTTGTAGTCATAATTAACCCTTTTGTGCAGTTGACAGATTGCCACAAATTTCCTCTAAGGTAGACTGATCATAATTAAATTTCCCTTCTTGCAAACCCTGGTACTACGTGTCTTCTTATGCACTGCTTCCTACTAGGATTAATTATGAAACACTCTGTTGGGGGGATCAGGAGTCATTGTTCAGTGGCTAGAGAGTCCCACTGTAGAGAAACAAAACAGCTCGGGAGATGGCAGCGGAACAGTGTGAATAAAGTTAATATTACTGAACTCTATGTTGAAAAATGTTAAAATGCCTAAGTTTGTACTATGCTGTGAGTCACGATACAATTTAAACGTTACACGGTAAACAACTCTATCAATGTCAAAAGAAGGAAACAAGTACTATCTGGTGTAAGCCAAAGATGACTTCATAGTCACGGCTGAGACATGAGACAAGGCATTGTTTTACAGGTTCCTGGTTTGTGGCTACCTAACTGACACTTTCAGTCATGTCCCATTTTCAGTGTCCAGGTGGCAGTCCTCTAACAGGAAGTTGACCTGCCATCAAGCATACTAGCAGCATTTCCCAAGCTCTTACCTTAGGCCCTGTGTCTAGCTGAAGCTGCCCTGTCATTTCTTTTAGCCTCTTCACTGGAGTCATTTGAAGAAGAGGGAATTTTTCATGGCAATTGCTTGATCCCCAGGGGCCCATGCTGTCTACATGGAGGCTGAATCACAGGATTCTAGGATGAGAAACCTTGAACAGCACCGTGACCTTCCCAGCACCCGCATGGCCGCTCACAAGACATATTCGCAAATGCTGTGGGTGCTATTACACTTTAAATCTCTCTCCGAATTCCTTCCCTCAGGAACAGTTCTCCTAAATAACGCCAGCTCAGAGTCTAAACGGAACAACTTTGTTAAGACACTTTTTTTTTGCTTTTACTGAAGTAAAATAGGGAAGTTTGCTCTTTGCCATACTGATTTTCTTACAATATTTTAAATGTTTTCTATTCTTTGAGGATTTCAGACACTTGTGCACTGAGTTATGGTCATAACTCCTCCCTTACCCCTCATCCAACTCCTACAAAGCACTGCCCACCAAAACCTCTCAACTAAATACGCCCTTTTCATTTTTCCCCCTGTGTAACCCACTGAGTCCAGTTACTGCTGTCTGTATGTGCATGGATGTAAGATGATTTACTGGAACATGGACCACCGACCAGAGGCCACAATGACTGCCAGCGGACAGGGAATTGGCTTTTGAAGGACACTGTTGATCATAAAATCCAATCGTGGGCTGGACAGATGGCTTAGCAATTAAAAGTACTGACTGCTCTTCCAGAGGCCCTGAGTTCAATTCCCAGCAACCACATGGGGGCTCACAACCATCTGTAATGGGATCTGATGCCCTCTTATGGTGTGTTTGAGGACAGGAACCCCCAAAGCTCCCAGGGAATAAACCACCAACCAAAGAGTACACATGGAGGGACCCATGGTTCCAGCTGCAGATGTAGCAGAGGATGGCCTTGTCGGGCATCAATGGAAGGGGAGCCCCTTAGTCCTGTGAAGGCTCAAAGGCCCAGTGTAGAGCAATGCTAAGGCAGTGAGGCAGGAGTGGGTGAGAGGGTAGGAGAGCACCCTCATAGAAGCAGGGGGGAGGAGGAAGGAGATAGGGATTTGTGGAGGGGAAACTGGGAAAGGGGATAACATTTGAAATGTAAATAAATAAAATAACCAATAAAAAATGAAAAAAATTCCAATCTTCTCCACCTCTTTCAGAACAAAATAACACTTACTCTCAGAACTTCCCTGATAAGGTTGAATTTCCCTTCTTTACATCAAAGGTATAGAATCTTAAGTTTTTTTCTTTCAAAGTACTTACATCTCTCCTGAGTTACAAAGGAAAGAACACTCAGATTATTTTATTGATTTTTGATTTATCATATCGTAAACCATGTTATCATCTTTTCTATTGATTATTTTATTTACATTTCAAAATGTTGTCCCTCTTCCTGGTCTTCCTGGATGGCAAACTCCCTCCCATCCACCTTTCCCTGTGCCTCTAAGAGGGTGCCCCCCCACGCACTCTTGCCTCACCCCTTGAGCATCCCCCCTTCTCTGGGGCAACAAGCTTAAAGGAAAAATATATATATATGTATATATATACACACACACACACACACACACACACACACACACTCTGGATTTACACACATGGATTCACTGTACCTCCGAGTTGTTCTTACTACCTTTATTATGAATTTAGCTTTGTTGGCCATTCTTATTTATATTGCTCTTAGTCGGCCTGTTAGTCCAGATTTTACCATCATGAACCATATGAACTAATTTTCGTTAGCTCCTAGCTCATAAGAACTAATTATTCTGATCTGAAAGGAAATGGTGTTGTTGGCTATATGTATTAATCCCACAAGCATGACAAGATTATTTAAAAGAAAAATGCTGGTGGTGGTTTTCTTTTCTTTTTTTCTTTTTTTTTTTTTTTTTTTTTTTTTTTTTTTTTTTTTTTTTTTGGTTTTTCTTGTCTTGGTTTCTCTGTATAGCTCTGGCTGTCCTGGAACTCACTCTGTAGACCAGGCTTGCCTCGAACTCAGAAATCCACCTGCCTCTGCCTCCCGAGTGCTGGGATTAAAGGCATGTACCACCACTGCCCGGCTACCTGGTGCTTTTCAATATCTCAATTAAATATAGCTAACGAAACACACTGCCAGTAATTACCTATGAAGGTAGATATTCTCAATACATGTGTCCCAGTGTGTCCACTTGCTGCTCAGCATTTTAAAACCAGGTTACTAAGCAAAGGCACTTTGAATTTGTATCATACACCAAGATATTTCATAACTCTAATGGAACATCTATTTTATTAAGTATTTTTACTTCCCCTAAGTGGAAAAGGTTGTGCAGGAGTCAAAACCCTCCATTATGCAAGGAGTGTAAGAAGCACCCCATGGGTCAACCATGTGATTCCAGGAGTAGGAATACCGTGCCTCTGAGGCACATAAGCTGAGAAAAGGAACACAAAGCATGTGATCATCATCACCTTGATAATTTTAATAGTAGAAATACCTAAAAAAAAATAAGTGTTTTACAGCAGGCATATCCTGTAGCTCCACAGCCTGCAGTTTGTACATAATCTCTGATATGTTCTGGGCTCCAAACATCCCCAGTTAGGGACTGCAAACCCTCTCTGCCAAGCAAGACCAACAAGGTTCCTAAGCAATGATGAATCTGAGAGAAAGAGGGAACAGGGCATGCATGCCACAGTAAACCTGCTCTGCCCAGTCCCCCAAGGTGATGAAATGTGTGACTGTCACAAGACTCAGTAATACTGTTATAATTGGGATGTACAGGGAATAGATGCCAGCTGCAGAAACAGTGTGTGCTTTGACAAGGAGTGTGTTGGAAGCAACTGCCAGCCTGTGCCTGCTGCCAACTCCACTCAGCTACAAATAGAAATGACGATCCACACTGGGCCTCAGCTCATGTCGACTTCACCAACCACTGCCCCAGGACTTGGGAGGATCTGGAATTCCAAAGGGCCCATGGATGTTTTAAAATCAGTTGCTGCATCACAGAGTCATGATATCCCATGATGCCCAGCACTCACCTGCATTGGCATCAATAGAAAACCATATCAAACTGAGCCTTCATCCTTACCCCAGCCTTAGGTGATCAAAATTTTTTAAAGCAAGGTCTGGGAATCTACAGTTTCAAAAAAACATTTCTACCCTGTCATTTCTTATGTGCATAGGTTTGAGAGCTAAAGTCAAGCAAATTAAGAAAAAAAAAAAAAAAAATATATATATATATATGAAAGAAAAGAAAATGAACTTTTATCCTACTTTACCTTGCTTTGTGCTTTGACACACACACACACACACACACACACACACACACATATATATGTAAACATATAATTTGCAATTATATACATTTGCAATATATACATATATATATTTATAATCTTTGTGGTGACCTCTTGATGACTCTTTCAGCATGATGTCACCAATGTTCACTCTTCAACCAAGTTTATTCGCCCCTGTTTTCTCATACATTGCTGGGTGACAGGAATAAAATTATAGATAAAATAAAGTGTGGTTCCTGCCCTTGAGGGTAAGTGTTGAGCTATACAAGTCTATACCAGGTCACCATTTTCTCTGACCAAAGCTAATGATCAGAGATGACCCCATTTTCCCTTGTCAACCCTTGGTAATAGAATACCCTGGTTCATATTGCTTTCAGGGGTCTTTTGGCTAAGATGAAGTGTAGTGTCTGTCTCTAACAGTTTAGTAGAATATATTGACTGTCTTAGTCTCTTATCTTTGCAAAACTCTGTGAATTTTAGCAAATTCTGTTCGTCCGTTGCTAATGGCACTAGCGAGTGCAAATGTCACACTCACAGAGGCCTAAGTTCACTCTGTAAGAAAAACAGTTGCAAAATAGAAAAGCCGGCAGGAGCTGGCTTTCAGAAAAACAAAATATTTGACTATTCGTTTAATAGTTTAATAGGATGGCTTCTGGTAGCTAAAACTCCACCTACTACTCTATTTCTTGGTACAAATAAAAGACATATCTCCTTTTCAGATGTTTTCATCAGAATCTAAGGCTTGAATCTCATGAACAATCTAAGTTGCCATGGCTAGAAAACAGGCCCTTGTGAAGAGTTTGGGACTCTAAGTGCCTAGACTGGAAAGAAGTTGGCTAGAGACACTTCCCTAAAGGAATCATGGTGAGGCGAGATCATGCTGTTCAAGCAATAGAAATGGTGTATATAGATCGCCTCCTAACCTGGCCTTTAAAATCAAGAAAAACAACTCTCAGTGTAGCCCCACCCCTAGCAGAGGAGCTATGGGCGGCACTGTCTTTATTAGGTAAGTCTTAACGTTAATTTCTGAAGATGCAGGAATGGGAATAAAAGCACCAGCTCTCTCAAATACTCCAGGCTCCCTGTGAGCACTGACATGGTGCAGAACGGCCACAGATGGCCACCCAGAGACAACCATACGATTGCATAGACTTCCGCAGCGAGCAATATGTGCCGGCAAGTACAGCCAAAGTCTCCATTCGAATGTTGTCCTGGAATCTCTGAGCTTGCATGGCTGCCAGAGGGCTTCCTGAGGAGGGAGGAGGCTGAGCAGGTGTCTACGGTTGAAAACTCCCTTTCCTTCCAGAACAAAGACATTAAGACCTCCATAGACGTGAGCAGCTATCTGCCTGCCTCTCTTTCTCTCTCTTTCTCTCTCTCTCTCTCTCTCTCTCTCTCTCTCTCTCTCTCTCTCTCTCTCTCTCTCTCTCTCTCTCTCTCTCTCTCTCTCTCTCTCTCTTTCTCTCTCTCTCCCTCCAGACTGCAGCATTGCCAAAGTTCTTCCCTCCCAGTTTCAAAGTTTCAATGATCAACTTGCTTATATTTCTATACCCTCTGTATTTAACAGGTTAACAGAATTTCCATCCTGTGCAATGCCACCAGAGATACATTTTCTATAATTATGTCCACCCACCAAAATACACAGCCAAGACAGCATTCTTGGTAATCATTCCTTTGACATAGTTTGCTGTGGCAGTGGACACAGTACAACCTTGGAAACCAGGGAAGGTCAGTCTGTTCGTGGATTCACAACTAGACTTTACATTAGTGAAGTAGAAGCAAACACTGAAGAGAATAGGTGTCCTTTTAAATGTATGTCTTTGGGTGCTCCAAAAAATAAAACCACATATTTTTAATGTTCATATAAAATTAACAGTCAGATGCTGCCTCACAAGCTTAAGAGTTAACATTTCTGTGACATCAAGTATCTTTTCAATATTCGAGACACTATGAATACATTTTCTTGTCTCCTCTATTATTTCTGGTACTGATCACTCAAGCAGCTAATGGCCCCAAACTATCACTATTGTACCATTTTCTTCCCTTCAGCTTTTTCTTTAATTCATTTTCTAGAAATCTATTGACAGCTTAAATTTATAGTCTACCTGGCATGTTTACTCGGGTAGAATCATGATTTCTACATTTGTCTTCATCTTATTCAAGAAATGAAATGCAGTGTGATTCTTTTTCTAATCCTTCCCATTTGTACAAGGACCTGCTAAATGAGTGAAAATATTAAGAAATTTTAAAAAATTATTTAACACTCAACGATGAAAAAAATTAATTTATAATTTTCAATTAGCTTTTAAAGAGTAAAACTTAGTCAAGCCATTTCCACCTTGAATGTCCATTAGGCATAAGATGGCTGTTATGAAGCTAAGAAGGCTTTTAAAAGTCTCTTTGTATTTTAAACTGAAGTTGGGTGGATCATGTCTGAGTTCTCATATTTATGTGAGGTTTACTAGAGTCATGACTGCAGTTTAAACAGCAGCACTGGAACTCATTGTATCAAATCCTTTACTTGTTACAATAGGTGAATGCAACAAACTTTTTATCCAAAAGCAAAGTAAGATACTGTTTTGTTTACCCTTCAGAATTTCAGGACATTTCTTGGGTATGCTGTTAGGTTAGATTCATCCCAAAGAATAAAATGCAAAATATTGACCCATATAATTTGTTTCTGGAGTACCAACGTGGCTCACAAAGTATTTTCACGTTAACTGGAGTCTGCTTGTTCAGCATCTTATGCCAGCATAGCCTTCTCGGAGTTCATTACATTTTTGTACGGGTTTTGAGAACATTGTTAAAATTGAACAAGTCAAGCCTTGTGCAACAGTGATAAAGACCGTAGGAAAAAGCACATGCCAGCATGGGATGGCCCCATCGCACATTGTATTCCTATTATATCACGTCAATTAAGTCATTTTTAAAACAAGGAGAATTTGCTTGAAGTTAGGTAGTTGTTATTCTTAATTGGCACTGTGTGTTCCGAACATGAAGCTCAAAGTGAACAATTTGTCTTGATAACTAAAAAGACAAAATCTTTCTCGCCCATTACAAAGGGATGCTTGGTTGGTCATGTAAGGAGAAAGTGTCATGAAATCTAAAAACCCTGAGGGAGAATTATTACATATTTCAGTGCAGTGGTTTTTCAAGAGGTATCTCAAAATTTTTATGTTTTTATTCATTATCCTTTGCTGATTTTTACTTTTGTTTTACGTGGTCTCTGGGTGTTTGCCTGCATGTGCTTCTTTATGCCATTTGTAAAAGGATCCCCTAGAACTGGAGATACACCATGTAGGTACTGAAAAGTTGAACATGGACCTTCTGGAAGAACAGCCAGTGCTCTTAACTTCTGAGCCAGCTTCCAAACACCATGCCTATTTAGCAACAAACATTGTATTAATTCTTGGAGAATTTTATCATACATACCCAGGTTCCCTCTCTTAACTAATCCCATATCCACCACACCTCCCTATCCCCACAACTTCATGTCCTTTTAAAAATAATAATAAGCCACTGATTCCAATACATGCTAGCCAATATTCTGGGTGTGAAATGATTGGCTGGAATTTGGTTGACCCAACAGAAACCACATCCTAAAACAAAACAAAACAAAACAAACAACAATAACAACAAAGTCTCTCTGCCAACCACCAGCAGCTCTCCATAGCTCCTCAGTCAGAGTCCCTTCTCACTCCATGCTGGAATGTTGACTGGTTTGATCTTGGGCAAGAATTCACAGATGATATGAGTTCATGAATGTAGAAGTCCCCGAGCTTTGGGGAGGAGGTATGATACAGATGTTTAACTTGTGTTTGTCACTTCTCTACGATCAAAACTAGTTATAAATTTCTGTGTCGGCTGCCATTCAGTACACAAAGAAACTTCTCTGATGAGATCTGAGAACTGCACTAACCTATGAGTATAGAAATACAAATTTAGAGGAGAGTTTGGTAGCATGTCCAAATAATAATAATAATAAATAATAGTATTAAGTGCACCCTTTAGAGCCCATGAATTCCCAGTCGTATTTATAGTATAGGCATGTAGAACATGCCTTAACGCCATCGGAAAGTAATTGGTCATTTCTACAACATTGCTGCCACTATCACACCCATGTGCAGATCTTTCCATATTGCTCATTATTGCTAATCAAAGGGATCATATTTGGGTAAAACTACTGGTGACCTCTTCTTCCCCTCCCCCATTAGCCTGAGAGACCCTTAATTGAAACTATGAAAGTTAAACCTGGATTGTATGGGCTATAAACCTCAAGAGGTTGGCTATGCCAGAACTGCAGGATACCTGAATAAGAGAGCTTCATAGCGAGAAGGGAACTATCCCAGAAGACAAATATGTTTCAGGAAGCAAAGACAGATGGGTACAGGCTTCTAAGCTCTATGACATCAGACATGGAGATACATGATTTGCACTTTGTCCCATTGATTTCAATCTTATTCTGGTCCAGTATTTTCTCACTGTGCTCCGATTCCTGCCTTTTTGAATGGTTATATATACTCTGTTACACTACATTGTGTGTTGAAAGTATATAATTTGCTTTTGATTTTACAGGGGGTTATAGTTAAGAAATTGCCTTGAATCTCAGAAGAGATTTTGAACTTTGGACTTTGCAACAGATTGGAGACTGAAAGACAACAGAGACGTTTGAAGTTGGAATGAATCCATTTTGTATTATGATATGGCCCAAGGCTGGGAGCTAAGTATAATAGGATAGTTTGAGTGAGATGTCTCCCATAAGTCTTGGGCATTTGAATATGAAGTCTCAAGTTGATGGTTGTTTGGGGAAAATTAGGCAGTATGACTTTGGCGTAGAGAACATGTCACTGGGAGTGGACTCTGAGGTTTAAAACAACTAGTGACATTTCCAGTGTGCTTTCTGGCCTCCTGATTGCAGTTCACTATCTGAGCTGAGACCCTTTTGTGCTACAATACCTTCATTCTGCTGTCATGATCTCTAACTTTCTGGAACTCTAGGTTCAATTAAATGATTTTTATAAGTCTTATAAGTTACTTTGGTGTTTTATCAGAACAATAAAATATATCCAATGGATATAGTTTAAATGAAATAATTCTACTTAGGGTAATAATGCTTCCCCCAATAACCATAGACTATCTAACAAAACCCAAGGACCAGGCATGAGCAACCACTGAATTATTGGTCAGGGGAGTTCAAGAGACTCACACAAAAAAAAAACCTATATAGCTGTTGCCCTTAGCTACCCTCCGGAGGTTGAAGGTGAGTCCCTATTGCTAAAGAACCTAAGGACTGTCAGATACATGATTTGAATGAATCAATCAAGCTAGATCTGACCCAAAAGCCTCCTCTCTGAGGACTAGCTTTCAGGAAAACAGACATGCTACGTAAGCTGCTAAATGGAGGATGCAATCAATATTCCTAGCCAGTTGTGACCCTATGGAAAAAATGATGCTTGTAAAAATATAGTAGAATTGCAATAGTGGCACTCATATCTTGGTGGTAACCAATAGCTATCTAATAGCACTAAAGATCCACTGGACAGGAAGGGAATCATGCCACGTATTACAAACCTACCTAAGACAATCACCTATGGCTAATGAGGTCATCTATCTCTGGAGAACCCACTACTGCCATTTTTCTAAACACGTGTGATTCCTAACTGCATTTTACATACTTATTCTTATACCCAGATAATTGTAGCTCTTGCCTGTCACTAGAACCTTCTTTTTACAGCAGACAGTGCTTCATAAAACCCCAACAAGTTGAACTGCAGAAAACAACCGGCTATGGGGTTAACAATAAAGACAAGAGGAGCACCAATCAACATGCCAATGTAGATAAGGAAAATGACACAGGTGACAATCACTGGGAAGGAG
Source organism: Rhynchomys soricoides (assembly GCA_019843965.1). Classification (NCBI taxonomy): domain Eukaryota; kingdom Metazoa; phylum Chordata; class Mammalia; order Rodentia; family Muridae; genus Rhynchomys; species Rhynchomys soricoides. The sequence goes on along the minus strand of JADRCH010000066.1, from coordinate 9,106,569 downwards.
AGAGATAAACGTCCCCAGAAAAGAGCACTGTAAATAGATATCCGATTCCAGGAGATCAGCCTTGAGATGTGTATACGCACAAGCAACACTACAGACTCAGCACGTTGTGCTTATAAATTTATTCACACATAAGTATAACAATACAGAGTATAGGGCCATGAATCTGAAAGAGAGAAGGGGTGTACAGGGAAGATTAGAGCAAAGAGACTTCCATTTTCTATGCATGCATCATCTTTTTATGAAAAATTTCAAGAGGAAATTAACAATGATATCATAATATAAACTATTGATGTTATTTTAAAATGAAAAGAGTCGGGAATATAGTGTGACCTATGTTACTAGAGTTGATGGTCCTTTATTATTTTCCCTCCTTGAGTTTCTAGTAATGACTATCAGAATTTAAAATTCAAAAATACAGGAAAGGCTACAGAATAAGAAGCTAATGGGTGACTAGAACTTTAATACAAATAAAAAAAGTAAGAGTACTGACCTCCAATTTAATGTTTAATAGAAAGAAACATTTCATCTATTATGTAATAAAATTGAGTGCCTCTTATCACAAAATATAGCAAATGACACACCTCATTATTTGATGGGATTCATAGTTTAGTGGCAGTAAGAGCAAATCAATCTCAAGAAGAATACATTAAACTCATTTTAAAGGAAAACAATTGTCAAATGCCAACACATCAACTCTTCCGTTTAATCCATTCCCGTAAAAGACACGTTACAAAGAATAACCATTTCCTTACACAATTTCAAAGTATAATTCTTTCTTATAATTGTATAAAGTATATTAAGCTAGTATCTGAAATTTTAAATTTGCTTTATCAAGGACTTATCATGTCCCTCAGCTAAATGTATTCCATGTAGGTTCTTCATCAGGGTACAAAGGAGAAGAAAGAAACAAGAAAACAGCTTGAAATAAAAATTAATGGTCAGTTTCTTCCCTTCGTAACCGTCACCTGGTTAGACAAATTCAAAGTGGGCTTGGGGACAACCAGTCCCTCTGTGTCCCTCCCTTCCCTTATCTTCAGGTAAACGTGTCAACTGTCATAAGGCAGAACATTCTGATGTTTTACCTTAACTTAGCTCTTAAATGTTTCCTGACTTGGCCTCCTGCCCTGCTTAAGAAGCTGCTCAAGGTCACTGGCACCAGCTTTGCCACGAAAAACCTCTTAACCTTCCTCCCTGTTTGGTTCCTTCATTTATGAAATAAGAATGGCAATAAGACCATCTCAGGACCACAGTGACATGTGCTTCGTAGAGCCCACCTGCTTTTGTTTATATCTCCAGTGATGAAGTCTGTGCCATTACTAGGTAAATTTGTAAGAAATTAGATGCCTCTGGAACACTTCCAGCTTTTCAATTTCAGTCTTTTCTCCCAATTTCAGGCCTTGTTCTTCATGCTGCACCAGATTTGTCAAGGGATAGTGCCACACATGAGAGGGAGTTGGGATGGAAACGTTAGCAAGGCAGATGAAATGTGGAGTGAGCATCAATATGTCACCGTCTGGTCTTCTCCCTCCACAAATTCTCCCTTCTTACTTTGCTCCCTTCTTTCCACATCTGGATTCCATTCAAGATCCTGAAAGAGGAGTCAAAGGCCCATCCTCTTGGCACCCTCATCAAAGTCCATTATAAGACAGATTTGGAAGCATCTCCAAATCACTTTCAAATGTGAACCCATCTGCCCCACACTCATTCAAGGCACAGGAATAGTAACCATAGTAAAAAGTCCTACTGGAATTAAGATGCCTGAGAGCTATGCAGAACTCATGGGCCTAGAGCAAGTCTGAAATACAAGACATTTTGAGGTCTGTCAGTATATTCTTGACTACAGCTGAAGTAGTAACTAAAATATGCACCAAAAGGGCTTCATAGACTTTTCTCTCACCTCCAAACTAAAAGAAGGAAGTTTGTGTACATGGCCTTTGCCTTATTTTGTTTTGGATTTTGTTGTTGTTGTTTTGTTTTGGTTTGGTTTTGAGTCTTGAAAAAACAAGCCTATGACAAGGCTCATTATATGGCTGTTCCCTGAGAGGTTCTGCCAGCACCTGACCAATAAAGATGCAGATACTCACAGCCAACCATTGGACTGAGCTCGGGGACCCTAATGGAAGACCTAGGGGAAGGACTGAAGTAGCTGAAGGGGATTGCAACCCCATAAGTAGAACAATATCAACCAACTGAACCACCCAGAGCTCCCAGAGACTAATCCACCAACCAAAGAGTATACAAGGAGGAAGCCAGGACTCCAGATGAATATATAGCAGAGGATGGCCTTATCTGACATCAATGGGAGAGGAGGGAGGCTTGATGCCCCAGCATAGGGAGATGCTAGAGAGGTGAGGTGGGAGTGGTGAATGGGGGGAGGAGCACCCTCATAGAGACAAAGGGAAGGGGTAGGAGGGATGGGATGGGGATTGCTGGATGCATAACCAGGAAGGGGGATATCATTTGAAATGTAAATGAATAAAATGATTAAAAAATGATGAATATCCAGAGAATAAGGGATTTGTGGAGTACTCACCCCTAAATGAGACAGATATAACATACACTCTAGATATGTCATGGGGTACTTCAAGAATGAGGAGGCAGAAAGATTTTCAAGAGCCAGAGGGAGTAAAAAATGTAAAGGAAATGATGTTTTGTGGACTCAGTAGGGCTGTTGCACATATGAACTCTCAGAAAAACAGACAGCATGCACAATAATTGCTCAGGCTCAAGCAAGCAAAAAAAAAAATAATAATAATAATCCCAGCATGGAGGGGGTAAAGTGGGCACAAAATCCCACAACTAGCTCAAGGGCCGTTAATATCTGATAGGTGCTGGGAGGGGGAAAGTCAGCCTTCTTTACAGATGTGGGAGATCAAACCACACCACAGGACAGGAGGAGTCAGCCAACACAAAGTGGACTCATTGGAGGGGGAGAAGAATTTCAAAATTGAGTGAGCATGGAGGAGAGGGTGGGCAAAGTAAATATTGAAGGAGATGGGGGTTAAATATGATCAGAGTACATTATATGGAATTTTCAAAGAATTAATAAAAATAATATTTTATAAATTGATAGGTTTGCTGAGTGGTGGTTTTACATGCCTTTGATCCCAGCACTTGGGAGGCAGAGGCAGGATGATCTTTATAAGTTCAAGGCCAGCCTGGTCTACAGAATGAGTTCCAGGGATACACAGAGAAACCCTGTCTCTAAAAACCAAAAGTCAACAAAACAAAACAAGAACAAAAACAAACAAACAAAAAGAATTGATAGATTTTCTTCATGAAATTCGTGTAGGGGAATGCCAGTACAGGAAGGTGGGAATGGGTGGGTGGTTAGGGGAGCACCCTCATAGAGGTAGGGGGAGGGGGATGGGATAGGGGGTTTCCGGAGTGGAGACCTGGAAAGGGGATAACATTTGAAATGTAAATAAAGAAAACATCCAATAAAAGAAAGAAATTAAAAAGAAATTCCAATAGTTCAAGACAGGGTTTATTTTTACTCTTTTTTTATTTTAAGTAATACCACCATGATAACACTTCCCTTCAGTGCACGTGCGTGCCCGTGCGCGCGTGTACACACACACACACACACACCCCACATTTTTCTTTTAACTTAAGAACTGCTCTTTAAGACTACAGGCCACGTATCAAACCTCATGTCCTCCCTTAGGTGAAAGACTCTACTAGGTATGTGCCTAGCACAAACTGGTTGCAGAGATCTCTCATGTCTTGTGCTATTGTGGATCTGCCAGATAACAGAATCTTGGATCTCTCTACCACTACTCCATAGAATAAACAGAAAAACCCATCATATTGACAATAATAGGATAATAATCAACTAATCAGATAATAATAATAATAATAATAGTAATAATAGATGTTTGGACCATTGAAATTTAGAGGTTAATTTCTTACTGTCTTTAGTGGTCCCCAAATTTATATAACCAACTACTCAAGAGTACTCTAAAAATACTATAGAGTTTTACTGTCATAAAGCATGCAATTGTTCCCATTCATTTAAATCTCAATAGATAGTAACTGGTGTGCTATTTCATTCATGTAGGTAGTCATTAACACACAGAATAAAAAAGAAAGAATCATATCTCAGCTTGCCAAGAAATGCAAATTATTTGCTGTACGTTTTCTATTGATCAAATAAAAATGGCATCACAAAAGGCATTTCTAAGACAAAAGAAAGGTTTGATTGTATACATCAAAAACCTACTAGCTACAACAAGCATAAACTATATATAGAACAAAAAGTCGCATGGAAATAGTCAAAGTGTTCTCAGTGTGTAAAGATTAAACATAATGATTTTTAAATACCAAGGATTGCCACAAGGCTGCATTCCTAACTCTTGAATTATTGATGATTTAAGGTCTAGGTGAACCACACTCAGTGAGGGCGTTATACACTTAGTATATACAGATAAATTTGAAATTAAAATAAAGAACTATAAATTAGGTTTTAAATCAGAACATAATAATATATGGTCTATATCTAATACTACAGAGTGACAGAAACTATGGTTCTGCCTTTAATTATTCTTTATATAGCTCATTAGCAAATTGGCAGACAATTATATAATGCTGTCTGATTTTGTTATAGTTTATGCAAATGAATATTTGTATCTGATATGTACTTAATGGGCTACGATTGCACCTTTGAGTATCTGAAAAATAGTTAATACTGGGGGATTTGATACAAAGAAAGGTTCAAAGGAAGAGAGCTTTTATTTTCTCGTTCTACAATGATACATTGTATAATCTTTGTAACTATGTGAATGATTCATTCTTGTAAATGTTTTTCATAGAATAAATTGTTCGAGCTGAGTGATGGAATCTGGAATGGTTTCATTTATACTTAGTGCCTAGAACAATGCTCTGCCCAATGTAGGAACTCAATAAACGGTCGTTAAATGAATAAATCAAATCATTACATTTAGAAAATAAAAGTCCTTGAGCGAGGGAGGTGGGGGGTGCTGTTGGATTTTACAATTAAGAGATCTCAGTTGTGGTTGAGCTGACAGCTGACATTTGCTTTCCAGGGACACAACATAAAGAGACTTTGTTCATATTGTTCTTAAAAAGCTAATAATAAAATTAAATTAGCTATTATAAAAATAGATTTAATTATATATTAATCATTGGTAGAGGTTTGATTGTTTTTGGTGTTGATTTTGTTTTTGTTTTAGAAAAATACTAAGCCTGTAGGTTTTATAAAATGAAGACTATGTAGTCCCATTTAGTTTGGAACACCAAAGTTTTGAATGTGCCCTGCTTTCTTTGCCTTAATGTCATTCAAATAAAATTTCAGAGAGAACATAGTTTGCTGTTAAATAAAAAAGAGCTTCTAAAAATACCATCTCTGTGATGAACCAGGTCTTATGTCAGATTGGAGATATAAGCTGATTAAATCCACAGTGATCACACAAAGACAAGTATATTCTAGACATGTTAGGTGAAAATTCTACTCCAGATAAAAATGAAATCATGAGAAAGACTTAGCAGTCACAAAACCAACCAAAAGGGAGCCCTGAAGCAGAATCTCCCAGTTCTGGATGGTAGGAAGGAAAACTATGACAGCATCAGGTTCTTTCAGTTTTGGCTTCTACCAAAAGGCTTTCCATGAAAGTACTAGCAGTTGGAGACAAGTAACTGGAAATTTAAACATCCATTGTAGATCTACTGTGACTGTGTTAGCATCCTTAAACTGAACTTTATCGCACTGGAAAACATCTGCTCTGAGAAAGACAATCTGGGAAGAATATGAAGGTAAGTCACAGAACAGAAGAAAATACGGTAGTAAATAAATAGTAAAAGTACGGTCCGGTTTGTCGTTGTCGTTGTTGTTGTTGTTGTTGTTGCTGTTCAAACTGCACCTTTCCTTTCTTTCATTTATTTTGCTTTGGAGACTTTCACACCTGAGTGCTCTCCAATCCTCTCTCACTTCTCCAATTCTTCCTGTCTCCTCCACTCCCTCTCCAATTCATGACCTCCTCTGTGATTGCTATTATACACAGGAGAGGGCTGGGAGGAGAGAGAGAGGAGCTTGTTGAAGCCAATCTTCGTTGCTTAGAGCTGACCACTTGTGGTGGAACTAAACTGTGAATTGCAAAAATAAATAAATAAATAAAATCAGATGAAAGACCGTTATCCAAACTGTGTAAATGACTCCTAATAAAGTGGACCAAAGAAGAGCTGGAGATGTAGCTCAGTGGTACAGCACATGCTGAGCATTCTCCTTGTCCCAATTCCAACCTCAACAGAACCACAAAAGAAACAAAATGTAAGAGGTGAGAAGAGCTGACTATATTACACAAGGAGACACATAGGTAGCTAACAAGCATTTGGAAATATGCACAACATGCATTTCACTGGTGAATTGAAAAACAAACACTAATGTTCACCCATTAACACGATCAAAATGAAACACTAATGTCATCTAATGCTAGAAAAGGTTTGACCAAGACTGCAAACAGGAACTCCCATCTGCTGCTGCTGAGAATGGAAAACACCACTGTGACCTCAGAAAAGTTTTGATAGTTTGCTACAAACCCAATAGGCCTTTACCGTGAAATACAGTCTTGCTTCTCCCCAGTTGTTACACAGAGGTTATACAATTTTATCTTCACACCAAAACTTGAAGACCCTTGTTAGGTAGGTTTGCTTGTACTTTCTAAAACTTAGAAGCAATTATGTGTTCTCCACTGTGTAAATGTACCAGTCACTAGAATATGGAGAAATAGAGATAGAGATAGAGGTAGGATTAGAGATAGAGATAGAGGACCTGCCAATGAAAAGAGACAAAGAAACTTAAATGTCTGTGGATAACTGGAAACTGAGAAACTTTATAACATCTTATATCCATCTTATATCCACATGACTACCATAAATTAAACCTATGTATAACCAGCAATAGAAACCAGTGAAACTATACACACTAATGGTAACTAAAAACCATGTGTCTGGAGAACAGTTGTGTGAAGGAAGAAGTCAAGAAGGAAATTTTTAAATTTATAATATTGAATGAAAATGAATTCATAACATATCAAAATCTCCTAGATGCGATGAAGACAGCAAGAAGAGAGAAATCCTCAGTACTATGTGCTTATATAAATAAATTGGGAGATGATAAATTAAGAAGTTAATGATACACTTGGAAGTTTTCAGGAAATAAGAGCAAACAACACTTAAGTAAATAAATAGGAAAAGAAAGTAAAAATCAGAGCTGTTTAAAGGAATAGAAATCAAGAAGCAAAGAAAAAGAATCAGTGGACTGAGCATTTGATACTTTTAAAAGATTACAAGAGAGACAAATATTTTAGTAAATCTAACCAAAAGGAAGAGGAAAATATCCAAATGTAAAATTTAGAGATGAAAAGGAAAACATTAGAACACATACTTTGGAAATTCAGAGACTCATAATGATATATTTTATAAATCTATATTCTACCAAATCAGAAAACCTAAAAAAAATTATGGATATATATATATATATATATGTATATATATATAGTAGACTCATAACATCCAGTGAGATAGAAGCAGCAATTACAAATTTCCCTGCCCCACTGACTCCCAAATACATAGAGAGCCAGAGAGATTCCATGTAAAATTTCTGCCAGACCTTCAAAGAAGTAATGTCAATAATCTTCAAAACAGTCTGCAGAATGGAAAATGAAGTCGCATTTATAAATTATTTTTTAAATCTTTAGTACCTCATGTCAAACCAGACCTATCAAAAAAGAAAAATCATAGGCCATCTCTAATGAGCAGACATGCAGAAATTCTCATTAAAATATTTGCAAACTGAATTCAAGGACATATTGAAGTGATTATCCACCATCAGCAGGTCAGCCTCATCTAAGAGATTTGGAGATGATAAAACCTACATAAATCAATAAACCCACTCACAGACTAAAGGACAAAAACTACATGGTCATCTCATTAGATGCAGAAAAGACCTGGAACAAATTCCGACATCTTTTCACGATAAAAGTCCTGTCGAGCCTAGGGGTATAAAGGATCTTTTGCAGCATAATAAAAGCAATACACAGAAGGCCATAACCAACATAACTTTAAATCCCCATCCTACCAAAAGCAATGTACAAGTTCAATGTAATCCTCATCATTCCAACACAATTTTTCACAGAAATTATAAATATAATCTTACATCTTGGATGAACATACCAAAGAACCAGGATACCAAAATGAACCTGAGCCACAAAAAGAAGAAAACTGATATCCTATCACCATCCCAGATATTAAGTTATACCACATTGCTGTGGTAACCAAAGGCAAGTTGGTACTGACATAGAAGTAGATCCATTTGACCAATGGGATAGATTTGATGACCTACATATAAACCTATACTTCTACAGTTACTTGAATTAAGACAAAAATCAAATAATCTTCATTGCAGGAAAGATAACATCTTCAAGAAATGGTGTTGGTCAAACTGGAGCATTGTAGAAGAATGAAACTTGGTCCTTATCTTTCACTCTGCATAATACTCAACTTCAGATGAATCCAAGACCTGAACATAAGACCTAACGCTCTGAAACTGACAGAGGAGGAGAGGATGAATGCTGTTGAACTTTGTGAATGATGTGAATGTGGCACAGAAAAGGACTTTTTGAGCAGAATCTCAGGAGTGTAGGCATTAAGACCAACAACTGGCAAATGAAGCCAAAAAGGTTCTGCACAGCAAAAGATACTATCACTACAATAAAAAGATAGCCTACAGAATGGGGAAAAATAGTTACCAGCTACACATTTAAGAATGGATTGCTATCTGTAACGTACACAAAATAAGCCATCAAGAAAATGAATAACCCAATTTTAAAATGGTCATGAAACTAAGGAGAGTATCCAAATGGCTGAGAACGATTTGTTGTTGTTGTTACTGTTTGTGTTCAATATACTTAGCCATCAGGGAAATGTAAATTAAAACTACCTTAATATTTCATCTTACCTCAGTCAGATGGCTAAGGTTAATTTTCTTTAAAGAGAAGGCAAATGGCTGAAGTGGATATACAAAAAGGGGAAAACTTACTCACAGATGTCGGGAGTGCAAACTGAAGCAGTAAATCAGTGTGGAGCTTTCTCAGAAAACTAGAAATAGGGGCTAGAGATCACCAGTGAGAATCACTGACTGATCTTCCCAAGGTTCCAGGTTCAACTGCCTATTCCCACACACTTGACTTATATCTGTATCTCCAGTCCCCAGGAATCTGACCTCATGGCTACAGACACCAGGGATGCACATGGTACAGAGACATGCATGTAGAAACATACAAATAAAATCAATAAATTTTAAAAATATTTTTAGCTAAAAATAGATCTACCATGAAACTCTGTATCTACCTTAGATGTATTAGCTCAACCTTGTTTTTGATGCTTTATGCACAACAGTCAGGAAACAGAAACAGTCTACATGCCCATCAATGTATGAGTGAATGATTTAAAATTTAATACATTTGCACAATGGAGTATTATTCACCACTTAAAAAAAAGTAAAATTATAAAACTTCTAGGTAAATGTATTGAGCTGAAGATAATCATTCTAAGGGAGGTTACCCAGACTCAGAAAGATGAATGTGTGTTTTCTCCCATTGGTGGATGATAGGTTTGAATATTTGGGTATATGTGTCTCATTTTGAATACACATAGGTATTAGGCAATTAGTAAGGGGCATGGGGAAGGGGTCTCCATATCAAGAAAAGATAGAAAGCAGTGTCATGAAGGAGACAGGGAACTAATCAACCGACATGGTTTAATGTAGTGGACACTGTCAGATGGGGTAGAAAAGAGAATACAGCGAGGAAAAACAGCAAAAAATAACTTCTAATAAAGTCATTCAATAAAGTCTACCATCCAGATACACACACACATACATATAATTAATATATATATATATATATATATATATATATATATATATATATAT
>JADRCH010000066.1:9080059-9096610 GCA_019843965.1 Rhynchomys soricoides | reverse complement strand
ATATATATATATATATATATATATATATATATATATATATATATGATTGGTGGTTCTTTTATATATATGAATATAAAGATTGAGTGAGTTATACTAAAAGGACAATAGCCATGTTAAATACCACAAGATACCAAATAAAAGTCTCAGTGTCAAGAATGAGTTACACCTCCTTTGAAATTGTTGGCCAGAGAGGTACCACAGACCCCAGATGTATCAGACTAGTGTCATTGCTGTTGGTTACTCTCCAGAACTTGATGATAAGACCCCATTATTGCTGAAGACATCACATACTGGAGACATAGAATGGGTGGAAGTCAAGCTGGTATTGACTTGAGTGCTCTGTCCCTACTAGCTAGCTTTCACGGTGCTGAAAGGTGTTACAGATGTATAGGAGGAAGAAGAGAACCACCAATTTCATCCTGTGAATCCTGTAAGGTACAATAATAACATGCCCGACGAGATTTGTCCACTGGTTCAATAATGGCGGGATTGTCATGAGAGCAGTCAACTACTTTCTCATGGATTTAAGGCCAGCTCCACCACATGAAACCTTTATTTATCACAGCTAATAGTGCCAAGAGCCTAGACAGGTCATGGGCTTCAAAGGAGGACCTACTATTAATATACCACGAATTGGGAATGCTACAAAACCAACTCCTGACAGCTTCTAATTATACCCAGTGATTGGTGCATCATTCAAACCCGATCTGAGAAGCGTCTTTGTATTATAGATGGTGAGTAACACAGAAAGTTATGGCTGGCCAACATGTAAAGAACAGGTAACAGTGGAGTGCTCAGCACTACACAGACTGTCAATATCACACTGAACCAACAGGACTGTGGATTATTGCAGAAAAGGGGTAAGCAAGACTGTAAGAGCGGAGGATGGTTTAAAAGTGTTTTCAGACCCAATATGCTGGTTGTACATATAAAATCACACTGTTTGTGACAACACGCACAAGACCTGTGTAAGCTCAAGCCACATACACACACAAAAGAAAAATCTCTATTGTGCAAAATTGGACATCTGGACATGTGATAGGTGCTTGATGATGAAGATGGTGTTCCTTCATGGCCTAGGCTCTGACCTAACACACTCTAAGACAGGGCCACCCACCCAAGAGTGCATAGGCAGCAACAGTAGGACTGCACGGGTTTTAAAATTTAAGTCACAATGTTAGCTAGATTTGGAATGGATGGTGGATCTAGGAGGAGACTGGGAAAGAGAAGATTATGATAAAAAATTTATGTAATTCTCAAAAATGAATAAAAAGTAAAATATATGTGTTATTAAAAAGTTATAGGAAAAAAACTAAAAAGAAAGTAAACAATTAAAATGGGAAGAAAGAAATCCAGAATCTTCTTTAGATTATTTTCTTAAACCATTAAACTCTTAAAAAGAGTCACTGGAGCCTTTAATTCAGGACTTCCCAATACAATACATGATTAACATGGATTAACCTGGCAATTCTCCCCGTTTATAACTAGATTCTCGCTACCAAATCAAGAGAAACTAGATTAGGAGGACTCTAAATCTAGTGATTAAAACATTGTTTTCACTCAGAAGGAAATCCCATTTGTCTGAGCTTTAGACTTCACATCCTGACAACATCATGGAAACACTGTTTGGCCAGAGTTAAACTGACTTCCTGTCTGCAGATCCCCCAGGCCATGGCTTTTCTCATTCTAACCTTGCACTGTGCCTTTATTCCCTAAAGCATGAGTGAGTGCCAGCAACGCTTGGTCAGGATTCTTAAGAAGCCTTCCTTTCTACCTCAGAGACAGAAGGGTCTCCATGAGCTAAGAAGTGAGTTCACATCTGTGACCACCACAAGAGATCCCTTGGGAGTGGCCACACATCTGTCATAGAGGCTATGCTCAACAGAGCAACCTTCTGCAGCTTTCATTTACTTGATAACTGTAAATTAATGTGTTGGTATGTTCTAATGAGTCTGCAGCACTCTAGCATGACAAGCTGTGAGATTTTTATCAGGTGTAAAATAGTCTTTAGATACGGACAAGGAAAAGACCTTTGGAAACTTAACATATCTGGGGAGGAAATTAGTACAAAAATTGTAGATCACTAAGACGGTCAGGGACATTTTTCCTCTCATTTTATTGGTATCACCCATTTTAAATTCCACTGTGTATACAGTAGGTGCTGAAGAAACTCGAGAGATCTTATAAACTTATTTTTGACTCACTAGTGACTTTTTCATCAGGGCTACTTACTTATGCACCGGATCCTTTTCCAGGCCCTGCCTACCGCAATGGACGTTTAGTTGTTTGTTATTTTGATCATGTCATTCAACTTCCTTGGATGAAGGTGGGTGTCAGTATAAGGCTCCGGGTATAATTTCAGTATGTTTTGCTTTTCTCCCTTTTTCAGATAGGCATCAAGAGGCGTGTAATTTTAATAAACCAGGGTAACATACATACAACTCCTCCTATTTTCTTTCTCAGAAGCACTCATCAGAATTTCCCCAACTCTCACCTCCCAGACATCTCTTCCTTAATGAAACCTTACCCACTCTTCGGAACTTTCTAGACTGCCCACAACCAGATGTGCTCTCGCCCCTATCTGAACTGCACAGAACTATGTACTTTTCCTGAGCTGCTTCTCACTTGGTGTCTCTTACCGTACTGCCTGCTTGTCAGGACAGAGCAGTCTTTGACGGCCGGGCGGGGTTTCAGATGCCTCCCACCTCCTCTGTCTATGCTCTGCCCGTATTAAACATGTTGTGTTTTTCTAACTAGTCTTCAAGGTTTGGGATAGTGGATCGTTTGTTGGCTTGTTAAGTTTTATTTTTTAGTTAGGGATTCTTGGTTTGTGGTTGTGATGGTGGTGGTTGGTGGTGGTTGTGGTCGATCGGTTGGTTTTTTGTTTTGGTTTTCATTTTTTATTTGTGCTTTCCCACAGTTTGTTTTGAGACAAGATTTTGCTACATAGCCATAATTGACCATTTATTGTATAGCCCAGGCTGGCCTGGATAGTTCAATGATCCTCCTGCCTTTGTCTCCTGAGTGCTGGGATTGTATGTATGAAACAGCCTCCCTGACCTCTCTAATTTTTTGTGACTGTTGCTGTTATTGTTGTTGTTTTCTTTACTTTTATTAATTTTTCATACAACATGTTCTGATTATAGTTTCCCCACTCCCAACTCTTCCCAGTTTCTTCCTACCTTCTCTCTTATCTGGGTCTATACCCTTTCTCTCTAGAAAACAAGCAGCATCTAAGAAATAATTACAAAACCCACCAAGGTGAATAAGACAAAACAGACATAAGTAATGGAGCTGAATAAAAGCACAAAAAATACATATAAATACAAAATCCTACTTTCACACATAGGAATCACACAAAAACATAGAACTGGAAGCTAAAACATATATGCAAAGAACATCCTGATCTTCCAGATCTATTTATAGCCCCTAACGATTACTTTGCAGTCATCCCTGGAATTATGAATCAAAGAATTCCTGCTTTCCTGTTTCTTTAAAAGAACTGTTAATACTATTAAAACATATATGTATAGATAGATCAACACCAGAGAGATACATGAGGAGGAAGGTTCAGGAATTCCCTCTCCCCCAAGAAAAAATTCTAGTCTTCAAAATAACTAAGAATCAGCAAGTCTAAAACAGAAGTGGGGTATCCAAATTGTTGTCTGGCCTGCCTTTTAAGAGGCCAGGAATAAGTCACTTAATTACCTATGGTTCTCATCTTCAAACTATCAGTCCTGTGGGGTTTTGCCTGTGTTCTTATGAGGCACTAGTGGCATGAAGAAAGAGACAGACACCAGACTGTGGACAGAACTGGACATAAAGCAGGTCAGCATTAAGCATTAGGATGTCGCTCTGGAATCAGACTCTGGATTGGATCATCACTTTGCCCTGTGCTCCCTGTAAATACCATCTCTGACACCTTCCATGTAACAAGAGAAGGCAAAAGAACGTGACTACAGACTCTAAGAGGAGGAAACCAGAAAATCTGTGAAAAGCACTTGGCACTGTGTCTACTATTACTGTAACATTGTGGCCTCAATAAGAACTTCGTTAAGACCTTCTTATTTCTCAAATAACTTGAAGCTGCATGGTATGCCCCAAGCACATGATTACATAAGCGCGCACACACACACACACACACACACATATAACTGAAATGCAATATATTTTAGTATATACTAAAATAGTATATACTATTTCAGTATATAAAATATATAGTATATATATACATATATGTAGTACTGAAATACTTAGAAAATTTTATTGAAAAGAATTTGTAGCTAGTTAACTATTACATCACATACTCTAAATCTCTTAAACAATGGTAAGCATAGAAAATATCAGACCATCTTCAACACTGAAACTAAATGCTTGTCATTCAAAAGTAAATATGAGGCAGAGTATCATGGTACACACTTTCAATCTCAACAGGAGGCAGAGGAAGGTGGCTTTCTCTGAGTTTGAACCAGCCTTGTCTAGATAGCAAGCTCCAAGCTAGCCAAGACTACTTAGTGAAACCCTGTCTCAAATCAACAACAACAATGTATATGTGATGGAGTTTTTTTGCCCCATGCATGAAATTTGTCTTTCAATTGATTTCTGTGTTCCCATTTATAATACAACATTCTCACAATTTCCAAACCTTTGACTTTAGAAAGATTCCACCTTTCTTGTGAAATCAATTCCTTGACTTGCATGGACATCCATAGAAAGCAAGGAGACTCTGTATCCCCTGTCACCTGCTGTTCATTTTTGGTTAACTAACTCCAGAGTGAAGGATTTTTCTGGTAGCTTCTTTTGACAGCTGTTGTAATTTGTGGTGGTGTTTTCATTACAGTGTGTCACACAGGAAGCCACAGAGGATTAGAGTAGACCAGCTCATCCACATTTCGTCCAGTCAGTAATCACAGTGCATCCGACCGACATCCTTAAGTTCTTTAGTTTCCTACTTGCTCTGTAGGTCAACCCTATGCTTGGTAAGAACTAGAAGGGCTACATGGTGCAAAATGTCATTATCTGCATCTTATTCGTTTGCATGATTTGACCCTTCAGATATACCATGGCCCACAGCAAGATAAATATTGTGTGGGTCAAAAGTGTAGGATTTAAAAAACCACAGAGAAACTTGAAAAGAAGCATTAAGAAAGAAGAAAAGAACATGAGCGGGGGACAGGGCAGAGCTCATGTAATTGGATCCATGCTGTACCTCCTTCACAACATTATAGGGCTGATTTTTTTTAAAATCCATAAATCATATGTTTTCCATCAAAACCCGAATTGGGGAGAAGGAACTGGTACATTTATTAAACTAACAGAAACTAGGTAATATGTTTGTTACCAGGATGGGAAAACTACATCCGGCACTTGTTTCTTGATTTATTTCTATTTCCTGTGTCATTGTTGGCAGGAGACACTAAAGAGTAGCCAAACCATTTTAGAACTTTGAGCCTGCTCATCGCTATCTGCAGTATTCCCTTTCACCAACAGTACTCCTGTATCCCATGACGTCATCCTGTTTATTTCATGAAACATTTGACAAGGTTACGCATTGTTTTAAGTTCCCCTTCTTGACATTCCAAATTGGTCCCTAGGTTCTACTTTAGATTCTCCAAATATGTTTTCAACATTTTATTCCCACATTTGTCTCTTGACAACAAACTAGAAAAAATTATTCTTAGTCTTCTCTTTACCTTCACTCTCTGAGTGAACTCATTAAGACTGATGGCTTTAGCCATTGTCTACTACTTCTAGTATTAAATGGTACTTTCTAACCCTAGCCTTTACCGTGAACCTCCTGCTCAAATTTTCCAACTGTTGAACAATATCTTATAGGGATACTGTATCTTTTATGTATTCAACTATCAATTTGATTAATATGCAATAGTATGAACTTATTTCTTTAAGGATTGCTATTTTATTACTATGAAATTACACACACACCTCTTTACAGGTAGAGGTGTGTGTGTGTGTGTGTGTGTGTGTGTGTGTGTGTGTGTATTACCAAGAATACTGCTTTTTCTTTCCAAATGCTGTCTCTTCACATTTATATCCTAGATATTACAAATGATATGCCTCTGTTACTGGTTAGATATTTCACTCTTGTTGTCTCTCTCAGTGCCTTTTGTATGACTCTGTTGTAATATTTTTACACAGTAAGCAACTATTATTTCATCTACCTGTGTATCCCAGTTGTAAAGAGCAACACTAAGCATTTTTAATCTTGTATCACTATCCAGAACTGTGTCGGGCAGAGATGAAAAATCCAATCAATATTTACAAATGGATACATTAACCAAGCAATTTGAAGGCTGACTTTATTAACTTCATCTTTTTCAATATAACAATTCTTTAGACCAGATGGTACACAATTATAGTATTTTCCACTTACACTTCATTCTTTGTATTATAAAACACATCTCCCTAAAGATTATGGCTCACGTTACAGCATTGCTAAATTTTTCAAGACTTGATCAAAGTGGTAATTCATGACACCACATGGTTATCAGTTATCACTTTTAGTGTCTCAATGATAAATAACAATAAGGACTCTGAGCCCTTACAACAAGCTATACACTCTGCCTAACATCCATGTGTATAATGAAGAAGTTAAATTTACAACCATGGTGGGATAAAGTCCCTTTGTGTTCCTTCCTGCCTCATCCAGGACACAGGTGTTTACCATGCTACTTTTGACTATAAATGTCCTCAAAACTCTTCCTGAAATCCCAGTTTTAACACTTAAGAATTTACAATTGTACAGTTTCTCTGTTACTTGGCTACTTATATAATGAATTTTAGACAGTGTTTAAAAACATTTTGTAGATGAATTGAGGTAGAAATATCTGCCAACGTTTTACTTCCTTAGGAGAAAATTCCCAAATTTAATTTTTTTATTTTAGTTTCATTTCCCTGGAAATTTATTCATTCAATCAATATTGAGAAAAAGTGGCTGTGAACAGAGGTACACATAAACACACACACACACACAGACACACACGTGTGTGTCTGTGTGTGTGTGTGCGTGTGTGTGTGTGTGTGCATGTGTGTGTGCATGTGTGTGTGCACATATAGGAAATATATATAGGAATATAGAAAAATAAAATATATGAAAATAATATAATAAGAAATAAGTAAGTTAAACAATAAGACATGATAGTCATTAAGTTAGAGAGAAAGAGAGAAAGCATGCTTACATTTGGGAAGCCAGTGGTGCTGATGCATGGGTCAGATGGTGGGTTTATAGTGTGCACGGATGGGATGGGAAAAACAGAGATGACAGATTGTGGAGCTTCTTAAACGTGCTAGAATTTGACTCTACTCAAAGAACAGGACGAAATGAAAGATACCAAGAAGCCTGTTCTTATATGTTCAAAGAAAATTGTTGGCTACAGCTTTGAGAATAGTTTACAGAACATCAAAGTGGAAATATGAAATCCAAAGAGCACAGTAACAATCCGGGCAAAAGTAGATGGTGGCTTGGTGTAGGGCAGAAGAAAAAGTAACGAGAGGCCGTTGGATCCTGAATTTTCTTTGAAAATGAATGTGGCTTTGTTCCATAGACTGAATGTAAAATGCATTAATATAATACATTTCTTCCCTGAACATCTGTAATGGCTTCTTCAAATTTACACAGCATCACTGAATCATTTTCAAACCTTTCACTTGTTTCTACAAACAGGTTGTCGCAATGTTCTGTCTTTCCAACTCTGAAACAACAACTTTTCCCTCCCTCTGTTGACCACTGGACTTAACATCCCTCACTACTTCCTACCTAAAATTTGATGTGCTCTTTTGTGTGCTTAAATCTTTCCAACACTTCTCATCTTTAACCCATCTTCCTCAAGGCTAGTACAGCAGCACGTTCAAAGCACATGCTCGTGTCTCTCCTCTGATTAAACTCTTCATTCGAGCCCCATTGCTACTGTCCAATAAGACCCAACATTCATACCTCTTCAACTTCACTATCCAAAAATCCCTGATACATAAAATGAACACTGCTGATTCTCAAACCATCAGCATGCCTATCTTGCTTTGTTATAATCTATCTCATCCTCACAGGCTTGAAAATACTCTATTTCCACAGTACTATATATCAAAACCTTCTTCATAAATACCTCAAGACATTCAAAACTCAAGTGCAGCTTCAGGCATGACCATCTACCACTCTATCCACATAACATAAAAGACACTCAAACCTTCATACTCCTGATACAGAAAAGTGTTCCATGGCCAAGTATATCTTGTGTCTCCCTAAGTGTTCTTTCTCTTGTCTAGGTTTACACATGGCCAGTCCAGGGACCACTCCTGTATTCTTATGTCATAGCAAGACATAGCTCTATAGCTACCAAGCAAAGATGTCATCCAACTGAGTGATGCTGAGAGAAAATGCAAATGACTTTTCTTATTCCTCATTATTTGTGATATCTGGACCACATATCTGCAGACATCTGCCCATCCTGTAGACTACCATCCCATTCCTCTACCTCCTATGTGTATGTTGTCCCCTCCCCCTCCTCTGCCCTTTTCAGTCATAAATCCATGTGCTGTCATCTCTGTCACTCTCTCACCACAACCAGTTTCTTTGTGTCTGTTAGTGATGCTGAAACTGAAACGACACCCTGATTTCTAACCTAGTGTATCATCCAGTTTCTTCAAATCTCCATATCACTCATATGACAAACAATATCCCCCACGTCCACTTCACTACCTCAGCTCTCTCCAATTATCCCCTTCTTGCCTGGTTCAACTGTTATTATATTTGGTCTGCATAAAATATTTAGGTTAGCTTTTTCTCTTTTCTAGATTTATGTTCTATATCATGAGTAATAAATACTGTATTTCCATTTTTGCTAATTTAGTTCCCTGACAATTTCATTATGGAGATATAGCTAAAATAGATTTAGATTACACTCTCCCTTTACCATATCTTATCTTCTTCTCATCATTCGGACACGATCTCATCCCTACCATGCACTTTCTAATTTCATGAATTTGGGGTTAGTTTGTGATTCATTTTGTAACCCAGACCCAAATGTATGACCGTGGTATTGAAGCTTCCCATTGATGTCTGTTGGGGTCACTAGTAGATACACAACTGAAGGCAATGACTCCCCTCTTCCTGAATCCATCAGTAGCAAATAGTTTAGCAATGGTAATTAGGGTCCTACCCACCCTTGAAAGCCCTTCTCCATCCATACCTGGTTGTTAGTAAGCTCATTTTATGCACACTTGCCATACACATCTACAGTTGCTATAAGTTTGTGGCCACAATGGATGTGTCAGCTTAGAAAACAACATTGCATTTGTGGTCTTTATTTCCTCAGCTATAAAATCCATTTCCTCTACTTTATCTCTGGAAAAGAATCTCAAATGGTCCTATGCAATCTAGATAACTTCTTTTTTCTATTCACCCTAGCTGTGGCTGAAAGACTATAATGTCAATGTCATCTTTTACACACAGGGAGAAAGAGAGAGAGAGACAGAGAGAGAGAGACGAGACAGAGACAGAGACAGAGACAGAGACAGAAACAGGGGGAGACAGAGACAGAGAAAGAGAGAGAGAGAGACATAGAGAAAGAGAGAGAGTGTGTGTGTGTGTTGGGTTATAAGCCAATATACATATTCTTAGCTAAGCAAATCTCTGTTCAAGAATCCCAGATCTCTCCATTTAGTTTCATCACCCAATGCCTACACTCAGCTAAAGAGAAGATTCGCACCTCTTAAGCATTAAGCACATTAGCAATAACTTGATACATATCAAGGCATTCGAATTTCTCCAGCACAAAACTCAGTGCCATCATCTTAAATAACCAAAAGAAGATGGGAAAATAGTCTAGCTATATAACAATAAAGAAAAGAAAATGCATTTTGGTAAATGCATAGCCTTCTCTGCCATGTTCACCTCATTGAAGCTGGACTCCACTCCTTGCCCAAAGACACAGCTACAAGAATTAATTTTCAGACCCAAACTGAGCATCAGGCTCCTCACAACATGATGCCCTGAGTTTGGATGATGGATAAATTGCCTGAAGTCCTCTACCTTATGGCATTCTCTACTAACGTTGAAATACAAACTCTTAACTTTTGTAACAGATTTCTAAAACAAGAAGAGGGTTACACTACCATCCAGTCTAAGACAATTTGGAGTTTTCACTTAACATCACAGGGTACTTGAGATAGCACAGATCTGCTTAATGCTGCTAGGAGGAGCACCAGTCCACTGACTATCACCTGCAGCCAATTAACCAGACCACTTCATTTCCAAGCTCATTTCTGTGGCTGCTTGGGCACTCAGTAACATCAAGTGAGACCACCTGCACCCAAATCAGCTACACACTGTTATCTTTACTTGGATAATCAGGTCGGCATAGCCACTGCTTTACTATTTCCATTCCACTAATAGAGGAATGTCGTTAAGGAACCCCATCCAAATCTCAAAGACAGATTAGCTCAACTCTTAAGATACTTCAGAAATCTGCTTTTCTTTTGAGAAAAAAAGAAACAATCCCCACTAGCTGTCACTTGTTAAAAGGAACTACTTGTTAAGAACCACACATTGAAGTAGGTGATGTGTCCAAACCTACAAACCTGTCAAGCTGTCAATGTTCTCTGCCTTACACCATCTTCCCACTTGAAGCATCAAACCCAGAATGTATTCAATACAATAGAAGATAAATAGAAGTATTCTGAGGGTGAAGTGGCATGCATCCATCCACACTATTAGTCAATTGAAAGAGCAAAGATACAGGACTATAAGTACGAGACTGCTACTCAGAGTGGTATCTGCCCTTTGGCTCATTGGACAGTCTATGCATATAATATAATAACTCCACTAGTCTTCAGGAAGATCAGACAGTGACGACAGCTATTACCTGCATCCCAAGCAGTGAGGAAACTCCAGTATTGATCTGTGTGGTTTGCAATACCAATGGGATCACAAGTGAAAGTGGAATGTAAAAACAATTAAAAGCTAAGGAGATGAGAGAGAAACTAGTCCTGATTTCTTAGATTGCTGGGATGGTCGCCATCATTGCTTGGTGAAAGTTAAGAGTGAACAACTGAGGTGATGCTGGCCTTGGGGTTACACATGTGGAATCCTAGCACATGGTGAAGAGAAGCATGAGGTCACTCTGAGTCACAAAGCAGGAGTTTATCCAAAGAGATGCAAAAAAGATCTGGTGTGGTTTGCATGACCATACAACTCAGATGAAAATGTTAGTCTCTCTGCCCTAAAAGAACTTAGCATGAGGGCTGGGCAGATGGTACAAAAAGTAAAGTATTTACTTTGTAGGTATAAGGACCTGAGTTCAGACCTCAGCTGGTACCCAGGGAGAAACCTAGTGGACCCACCTGGAACCCAAGAACTCTCAAAAAACAGAGACAATTGGATCCCAGGGCCTCACTGGCCAGCCAGCATAACTAAACTGGCAAGCTCCAGGTTAAGTAAGAGATCCTGTCTCCCAAAAGTAAGTTGGAAATTGATAGAGAAAGATATTTAAAAATCAACTTCTGGTCTCCATGTTCATACTGAGGAGAACACACACACACACACACACACACAGAGACATTTAAAAAATTATCATTGCAGAAGCCTATTTGTATGAATAAGTGTGTGTCATATATTTGAAATCTGCCTTGTAAGTAAACTGAAATTCACTCCTAAAACACAGCTAAAATGAAGTAATGCATGTTACTAAGACTCCCAAGGTAGCAATTAGCAATAAAGGACTAAGAGCACCAAGCTTAATTCATAGAGAATCATAAATCATGTTTACTCAACAAGTGTTCTTGAATGTCTGCCATGTCACTCTGAAGCATTTTTTCCTTCCAATGAATGCTGTGCACTATTCTAGAAAGTTAAGTAGTAGCTGCAAAAACTCTTACATGTTTCAATATGGAAAGCAGGTAACAAAGAGAAATGATAAAATTATGGGTAATTATTAAGTGGTAAACACTCTACACAAATGTAATACAGTTATTTATCCAGCTTAACTTGATATAGAAATTTCAGGATTGCAGGACTAAATAGAGTGGTCAGGGTCTGGAGAGATTGCTCAGTAGTTAAGAACATTTGGTGCTTCTGTTGTCAAAAGACAGGTGTCCCATCATGGAAGAAATAAAACCGGTTTTAAGGCAATCACAAGGATGAAGCTTGTAGGCCTGTGAAACTTCTCAATGGCTGAGAACACTTACTATGCTTCAGGACACCCATGTTGGATCCCCAGCTCCCACATCAGGTGGGACAGCTTTCAACTTCCTGTAACTTTAGTCCCTGGGCGTCCCGGTTGCTTTTCTGGTAAGGGACACCATGTCTAAGGCAGCTTATAAAAGAAAACATTTAACTGGGGGTTTAACTGAGGGCTTGCTTACAATTTTAGAAGGTGAGCGTATGACCATTATAATGGGGAGCATGGCATCAGGCAGGCAGGCATGGCTCTGGAGCAGTAGATGAGGGTTTACATATGACCCACAACCAGGAAAGGGTGGGACTGTGCCTGGCATGGGATTTTGAAATGGCCCCAGTGATATACCTCCTTCAAGAAAGCCACACCTCTTCCATCAGAGCCACACCTCCTAATCCTTCCCAAACTGCTCACAAACTGGGGACTTAGCATTCAAACATATGAGCCTATGGGGATCATTCTCATTCAAACCACCTCACTGAGCATCTGTACCTTCTTCTGGTCTCTGTAGGCATATGCATACAGGTGGCACTCCCAGGTGTGGCATACACCCACTCACAGAATACATTTTTCAATTTAATTTATAAAGCTTGCAACTAGATCGTAGCAGGGGAACACGTGAGAACTTGATCTTACCTTGAAGACCAAATCAAAAGGAATTCTCAAAGGAGTTATGTAAAGCATGAGAGAAAGGAGAAGGGGAATGTATTAAGACTGTGAAGGTTTTACTCATTTGGCCTTTGTTTGTATAGCATTTGAAGACATGCAAGAGCAGGTACAGCATATTTTAGGAGAAAGCCTCCATGTTCTGTTATTAGCATGATTAGTTTAATGTGTCTATTAAATATCTAAGTGGAGATGTTAATAGGCAATAGAATATATGAATCTCTAATTGAGTTCCAGTTTGGAGATATAAATTTGTGAGTAGACAATATAAATGTGATAATGGAGATCCCAAGAGAGTGAGTACAGATAGAGATCCAAGAATTCATTGCTTGACAACTTAATATAAAGAGAACCAGAAGAGGAACAGAATACAGGATGGAAGATTCAAAGAAATGCCCAGTGTAGAAGGAGGGACACCAGAAGCAGGTGGAAAACTGGGTTTAGAAATGGTGGACTAGCAGCATGCCCAGTACTGTTGGTAACTATTGCCTGAAGCAGTGTGTTATCACCATCAAAGGACTTCCTCTACAACACAACCTCATTAAAGCTGACAGTAGCAGTCAGAAAGAAAACTGTTACTGTTATCAATAATAACATTGCTACATTATATACTTGGTCTGCATTGGGTATGTCTTCATCATAATCACATTGACTACTCTGAAAGTTCTCCTCTGTTGCAAAAAAAAGATTCTCCAACTCTGAGAACATCTGTGCTTTCCCTGAAGTTATGAAACTCTTTAAGGGCAACTGGGACACAGAGCAGGCCAAAGCCACACCCTGTGGCTCCGGCCCTGATTCTATAGTAATGACAGCTCAACATATCACAGTCTTCCTTGGTCTGAAATTCCAGTTTCTAAAGAGTTTTATTAACTTGAGCAAAGATCGCATGTAAACGGCAAAGAAAAATAAAACAGGCCTACCTAAGAAGATGAAAAGGTCCAAGCCTGGACATTTTGACAAACAGCATAACTATTTACTCATCCTTTATTAGGAGTAAAGCACAAGGGTGCCAGAATACAGCACATGTACCATTTGCTACTAAATACTTTTCTTTATTAACAACTCTGGCAGTTAGACAAAACTTTGATAAATAAAATACAATGTCTTGTTTGTGAAACAGAATACCAGTTAAAAGCTAGATTTGTGTGGAATCACCCAATCCTTCTGAGTTATATTAGCTATTCATTACTTCACTTGCCCCACTTACAAAATACAGTGACAGAGTTTCACCCCCAGCCTTGCAGCAGAGTGCTTGCAGATGCCTCTCCTCCTGCCTTTCCTCTTTCTTCACTCCCTGCGCCCGCCCCCTGACGCCCAGGGGACTCCACTGAGCCTCTACATGAACCCAACCTTTCCCATTCCTGCTGACCTTCTCAGCCCTCACTTCTGATCTGTTCCCATTGCTTTGTGTCAGTCTTCCTTACTTAGAAATGCTTTATACCTGAGACTCCCAAACTGGGACTCAGGTAGCAAATTTTGCTCTCCTCTCTAACCTTCGTTACAATGGAGCTCATTATTAGGGCTCATCTCCAGCCCTGCAGTCCACTGCGGGTGCCTCTCCTCCCGCCCTACTTTCATTCCCTAGGGACTCTGTAGAAGTTTGCTACAATCACAGCTTTCTTCCTTTGCGGGACGGGCTCAGCCTTCTATTCCCTGCTTTGTATTAGCCACCTATCCCTACAAACACTTTCTTCTCAGGACACCCAGCACAGTCTGGGACTCAGATTGGCAATATTCACTCTCCTTCCCGCCTACCATTGCATTCTCTCCAGTTTCATCCCACCCCAGTAGCGGACTGTACGAAGGTGCCCCTCTCCTCCCACTCTACCTCTATGGTCACTGGGTGTCCCAAGTAGAAAGTGTTTCTAGGTATTAATGACTAATACAAGAGAGTTGAAATAGACGGCTGAGAGAGGGGCCACACAAGGAGAAAAGCCGGGCTTACTACCTCACCAACAAATTACGAGAGATGGAAGAAAGAATCTCAGGTACTGGAGATGTGGAAAAAAATGATAGTTAGGATCAAACTTAGAAATGTTAAATAAAAAAAAAAAAAAACAAAAAAACAAAAAGGCCAGACACAAAACATCCAGAAAACATGGAATACCATGAAAAAAAAAATGTACAAGTAATAGGAAAAGAAGGAGGAGAAGGAATTCAGGACAAATGCCCAGGAGATGTTTTCAGCAAAAATCATTGAAGAAACTCTCCCAAGCCTTAGGAAGGAGGTGACTATCAAGGTGCAAAAAGTACAGAGACACATAATCAAAACACTGAACATGCACAACAATAGAACATTAAAATCTTCAAGGGGAAAAGGCCAAGTAACATATTAAGGCAGGTCCATTAAAATACCCCCTGGATATCAAAATAACACCCTACCCCTTATCTGACCATTGTGGATTTAAGATAGATATCAGTAACAACAAAGTAAAAGAGCTTTACTTTAGGGTCGTGAAACTTAATGTACTGGCTAGTTCTGTGCCAACCAACTTGACACAAGCTAGACTCATCAGAGAGGAAGGAGCCTCAATGGAGAAAATGCCTCCATATGATCAGCTGTAAGGCATGTTCTCAGTTAGCTGTGGGTGGTGCCATCCCTGAGCTGGTGGTCCTGGGTTCTATAAGAAAGCAGAATGAGGAAGCCAGGGGGAGCAAACCCTGGTGCTTTGCTGGCCCCAAGCCATGGTTTTGTGTTACAGCAATAGAAACACTAAGAAACTTAACTCACTACTGAATGAAAAATGGGTAAAGAAAGAAATTTAAAAACTTTTAAAATGAATGAAAATGAAAACACACATGACGCATGTGCACACAGGCACATGCACACAAAATGCCCAAATCTATGGGACACAAAGGAGAGTCTTAGAGGAAAGTTCATACCACGTACCACATAGCACACATCACAAGCTGAGAGAGAGAGAGAGACAGAGAGAGAGAGAGATCTAATGTTAACAAGTTATTGACACACCTGAAAGCTCTAGAACAAAAAGAAATAGCACTCAAAATGAGTAGAAAGAAAAAAAGACCAAACTCAAGGCTGAAGTCAATAAAATAGAAACACACAGAAAATACAAAGAATCAATGAAATGAAGTTACTTCTCTGAGAAAATCAATATGATTGATAAACCTTTAGCTAAATTAACTGAAAGGTGGAAAGAGAAAATACAAATTATTAACACTGAAGACAAAAGGAGACATCACAACAAACGCC
Source organism: Rhynchomys soricoides (assembly GCA_019843965.1). NCBI lineage: Eukaryota > Metazoa > Chordata > Mammalia > Rodentia > Muridae > Rhynchomys > Rhynchomys soricoides. The sequence continues at coordinate 9,080,545 of JADRCH010000066.1, read as the reverse complement.
AAGGAAACACAAGTATCCCTAAGGACATACTTTAAAGTCTGTACCAGACCAAACTGGAAAACCTAAAAGAAATGGATAAATTTCTTGATATTTGCTACCTACCAAAGTTAAACCAAAATCAGATAAGGAACTTAAACATATACATAGCTCTTAGTGAAACAGAAGCAGTAATTTGAAATTTAGCAATCAAAAAAAGCCCAGGTTCAAATGATTTCAGTGCAGAATTCTACCAGATCTTCAAAGAAATAACACAGTACTCCTCCAATTATTCCACAACACAAAAGCACAGTTAACATTGCCTATTTCTTTTTATGAGGCCACAATTAATCTGGTATCTAAACCCAATAGTGAAAGAGAATTACCAACCAACTTTTCTTATGAACATACATGCAAAAATTCTCAAAAATATCAACAAATCAAAGTCAAGAACACATCAAATTATTATTATTATTATTATTATTATTATTATTATTATTATTATTATTA